>LZPO01108250.1:29449-56453 GCA_001675575.1 Neotoma lepida | reverse complement strand
TGTGTGTGTGTGTGTGTGTGTGTGTGTGTGTGTGTGTTTCCCCTTTTCTGATTTATTCATTGTGTTTTCTTGGGTGTGGTTAGTCTCTTTAAGTAGATATTTTCTTTCTAGCGCATTCTGTAGGGCTAGCTTTGTAGATAGATATTGCTTAAATTTGGTTTTGTCTTTGAATGCCTTATGTTCTCCATCTCTGATGATTGAAAGTTTTGCTGGGTATAGGAGTCTGGGCTGGCATCTCTGATCTTTTAAAAGCTGCAGCACAGCTGTGTAAGCCCTTCTGGCTTTTACTGTAGCCATTAGGAAGACAAGTGTAATTCTAATAGGCCTTCCTTTATATATTACTTTGTCTTTTTAACTTACAGCTTTTAATATTCTTCCTTTTTCTGTTTATTTCATGTTTTGATTATTATGTGCCCAGTGGTCCAGTCTCTGGTGTTCGGTATGCNTCTTGCTCCTTGATAGGCATAGTTATAAACATAGTTGAGCAAGTGTCTTTGGTATGATTGAGCATCCTTTAGGTTTATGCTCAAGGGCGGTATAGTTGAGTCTTGTGGTAGGTTGACTCCCAGTTTTCTGAGGAACTGTCACACAGACTTTCAAAGTGACTGTACAAGTTTGCACTTCCATCAGCAATGGAGGAGTGTTCCTCTTCCTCTGCAACCTCTCCATCAGGAGTTGTTGCTTGTGTTTTTGATCTTAGCCATTCTGACAGGTGTAAAATGGAATCTCAGATTGTTTTGATTTGCATTTTCCTGAAGGCTTAAGGATGTTGAAGATTTCCTTAGGTGTTTCTTGGGGCCATTTGAGATTTTTCTATTGAGAATTCTCTGTTTAGATCTGTACACCATTATTTATTTNGATTATTTTGTTTGTTGATATCTAGTTTTTTGAGTTCTTTATATATTTTGGAAATCAGCCCTGTGTTGGATGTGGAGTTGGTGAAGATCTTTTCCCATTCTCTAGGCTGCTGTTTTGTCCTATTCATGATGTCCTTTGTCAAACAAAAACATTTCAATTTCATGAGATCCCATTTATTAATTGCCAATCTTAGTGGCTATGCTATTGCTGTTCTGTTCAGGAAGTTGTCTCCTGTGCATTTGAGAATATATCCCACTTTCTCCTCTATCAGGTTTAGTGTATCTGGATTTATGTTGAGGTCATTTATCCACTTTGGCTTAAGTTTGTGTGATAAATACGGATCAATCTGCATTTTTCTACATGCCTACATCAAATTACACCAGCTCCATTTGTTGAGGATGCTTTCTTTTTTCCATTGTATAAATTTGCCTTCTTTCTTGAAAATCAGGTGTCCATAGGTGTTTTGGTTTATATTTGAGTCTTCAATTCGACTCTGTTCACCCATATGTCTGTTTTTATACCAATACCATGCAGTTTTTAATACTATCGTTCTGTAGTAGAACCTAAAATCAGGGATTGTGATACCTCCAGAAGTTCTTTTATTGTACAGGATTGTTTAAGCTGTGCTGGATTTCTTTGTTTTTCCATATGAACTTGAGTATTATTCTTTCAAGATCTGTTATGAATTGTGTTGGGATTTTAATAGAGATTGCATATGTTAATCCTACTGATCGATAAGTATGGAGATCTTTCTATCTTCTGATATCTTCTTCAATTTCTTTCTTCAAGGATTTGAAGTTCTTGTCATACAGGTCTTTCACTCATTTGGCTAGAGTTCCACTAAAATTTTTATATTTTTTGAGGCTATTGTAAAGGGTGTTGATTCTCTGANTTATTTCTCAACCCATTTATTGTTTGTGTATAGGAGGGCTACTTTTTTGTTTTGTTTTTTGAGTTAATCTTGTATTAAGCCACTTGACCTTTACCAGTTATAGGAGTTCCCTGGTACAGTTTTTGGTGTCACTTATGTATACTATCATATCATCTTTGAATAATGGTACTTTGACTTCTTCATTTCTAATTTGTATTCCATTGATTTCCTTTATTTGCCTTATTGCTCTAGCTAGAACTTCAAGTATTATATTGAATAGGTATGGAGAAAATGGACAGCTTTGGCTTGTTCCTGATTTTAGTGGAATTGCTTTGAGTTTTTCTCTATTTAATTTGATGTTTGCAATCAGCTTGCTATATATTGCTTTTATTATATTTAGGTACATCCCTTGTACCCCTGATCTCTCCAGGACTTTTATCATAACAGGGTGTTGGATTTTGTTGAAGGCTTTTTCAGCATCTAAGGAGATGATCATGTGGGTTTTTTTTTTCTGTCACTTTGTTTATATGTTGGATTACAATGACAGATTTTCATGTGTTGAACCATTCCTGCATTTCTGGGATGAAACCTACTTAGTAATGGTGGATAATCTTTTTGATGTGTTCTTGGATTCAGTTTGCCAGGATTTTACTGAGTATTTTTGGATCAATATTCATAAGTGAAATTTGTCTGTACTTATCTTTCTTTGTTGGGTCTTTGTGTGGTTTGGGTATCAGGGTGACTGTGGCCTCACAGAAAGAATTTGCCAATGTTTCTTCTATTTCTATTTTGTGGAATAGTTTGAACAGTATTGGTATCAGATCTTCTTTCAATGTCTGATAGTATTATAGAAGTCTGCACTAAAACTCTCTGGCCCTGTTTCTTTTTCTTTCTTTTTTTTTTTTATTTTGGTTGGGAGAATTTTAATGACTGCTTCTATTTTCTTAGGGGTTATCAGTCTATTTAAATTGTTTATCTGATCTTGATTTAACTTAAGTAAGTAGTATATACCAAGAAATTTGTCCATTTATTTTAGATTTTCCAATTTTGTAGATTACAGGTTTATGAGGAATAACCTAATGATTCTCCTTATTTCCTCGGAATCTGTTGTTATATCCCCCTTTTTGTTTCTGATTTTATTCATTTGGATATTCTCTCTCTGCGTTTTAGTTAGTTTGGATAAGGGTTTATCTATTTTGTTGATTTTCTCGAAGAACCAACTCTTTGTTTTATTGATTCTTTGTTTCTATTTTATTGATTTCAGCCCTCAGTTTGATTATTTCCTGTCATCTACTCCTCATAGGCATGTCTGCTTTTTTTTGTTGTTGTTGTTCTAGAGCTTTCAGGTGTGCTGTTAAGTTGCTAGTATGGGATCTCTCTAAATTCTTCTTAAAGGCACTGGGTGCTATAAACTTACCTTTTAGTGCCACTTTCACTTTGTCTCATAAGTTTGGGTATGTTATGCATTCATTCTCATTGACTTTTAAAACGTCTTTAACTTCTTTATTTCTTTCTTGACCTTCGGGTTCAGTAGGGTTCTGCTTTCGGGGGAGTAGGGATCCCTAGATCCAGNCTGGCCTTTNCTAAGGCCAAAGTCCTCTTTCAAAGTTGTAGACCAGGATAGGGAGATCAGGAGGGGGAATGCAGCCTGGGGTCCCTAGATCTGATCTGGCCTCTGGGGGTACCTAGGACCAGCCTGGCCACCAGAATAGCTGCTTGTGCTCGGGTCCCTAGATCAGTCCTGTGCTCTAGTAAGGCTGAACTCTTCTGAAGTTGTAGACCTGAGGATTCTAGATCTGGCCTTAACTCTGGGATTCCTAGGAGCAGCCTGGCCTCCCACAAAGCTGTCTGGGTTGTGGGCCTTAGTATGCAGCCCAAGGGAGGGAGTTCATTCTGGTATTCCTAGACAGGCTTTAAGGAGTGTTAGCTGGCAGTGGGCAGTGTCTTACCTGGGGTTCCTTGATCATTTCTGGCCTCTGGTAAAGCCCAAGACCTCTTCCAAAGTAGTAGGTGTGGATATGGAGCCCAAGGGTAGGGCGAAAGAGAAACCAAGCAACAAAGCACATATCCAACAAAGACAAATTCAGGAATCAACACCTAGACCTAAATTCATCCCAAATCCTGATGTCTAAATGCCAGTGTACAAACACAATCAATAACAGAAAAGGCAATATGAAATCACTAGAGCCCAGTTATCCTAGAACAGCAAGACCTGAACAATACAACACAGCTGAAGCACAAGAAAATGACCTTAAAACTACTTTATGAAGATAATAGGGGTCCCTAAAGAGAATATGTACAAATCCCTTAAAGATATTAAGGAAAAGACAAACAAAAAAATTGGGAGAAATCAATAAATCCCTAAAAGAAAACCAAGAGAAACAAACAAACAGATAAAGGAAACTATTCAAGACCTGCAAATGAAAATAGAAGCAATAAAGAAAACAAAAATAGAAGGAATCCTGGAAATGGAAAATCTGAGTAAGTGAACAAGAATTACAGATGCCCAAGGGTAGGGGTGCAGTCTGGAGTTGTTGATCAGGCTTAAAGGGGTTTAGTGGGCAGTGGGCAACATCTTCACTGGGGTCCCTAGGACTGCTCTGGCTTCCGGTACAGCTGCCAGGGGCTGTGGGCCCTAGTATGAGTACAGAGGAAGTCGTGCAGTCTGGGCACACAATTATATTTTTAAGAGTGAATCAAGATTAATGTTTTAAGATACTTTTTATTAAAAACTCAAATCATATCCCTATAATTAGTATTGTTTAAAAATATATTATTTAATTCCCAATATGGTTTTACTAGGAAAAAATGGCCTTTCAGGTTTCTGTATATATTTTGTCAAACCTAAACAGTTTTAATAAGGAAAAACCATGAAAATAGGTTATTTCATAAATCAGTATGAAGTCATTTTGATAAAATCCTGTTTTTACAGTGTTTACAACTTCACTATAGCTGCATGGAATTTAATTTAATGGCAAATTTAAAAGAAAAACCATGAAATATGAATATAACAGAACAAAATTCAACATTTATTTTATTTTTTGTTTTTTTGTTTTTTTTGTTTTGTTTTGTTTTTTTGTTTTTCGAGACAGGGTTTCTCTGTGTAGCTTTGCACCTTTCCTGGAACTCACTTGGTAGCCCAGCTGGCCTCAAACTCACAAGATCCGCCTGCCTATTTTATTTTTAATTTGCCAAGTTTTTGCTAGTAATATGTAGGTTTGAAAATTCATTTTGGTTAAGTACTATGTCTTAAACATGTCAAACCACCTATTTGCCTGAGATATATACTTCACTCCTAGCTTAAGATGTTCTGTCTTTAATATTTTGTGACTTCACTGGGAAGTATTTGAAAGATAGCTAGACATTGTTGTAAAGGACTGTTTCAACATCAACAATAAGAAATATCTGAAAGTGGTCATTTCCCTTAATTATAGTTCATGTTCTTTTACAAGAAAAAAATAGCAATAATTCAACTGTGCTAAATAGAAAAGGAAACAGTGAGTAACATACATATTTTAACTTTCATTGGAACAAGGACTTAGTCTTCTACTACACTGGCCCAGCCCAAATATTAATTCCACTGATAAAAGGAATTATGTCAAACCTCAATCCTCCTGAGACTTTTTAGTGATTCAACAGCATAACACTGAATCATAAATTAGTAGCATTATTATTTAATTTTGTCATAAGACTACTGACAGATTTATATTTGGCATTTAATATACAAATGGATCTGCCTAATACTAAGCAGAATGTTCTTCTTGCCAACTAGATTCTCAAGAGCAAAGATAAAACATTTGTCTAGCTGTTTGGAACAGAACCATGGCGTTGCCCAGCCACCTTAGGACAGACACATCACTACTGACGTTTTGTCAGTTTGCTGCTTTTCTCCATGGGAAACACATTCATAGGCAATAATAGGCTAAGGATTTGGATAATGACTACTGTAGATTGGAGACTAAAACTGACAGAACATGTGTCTGCATGACCTGGAATGAAGCAGCAAAGGTGTCTTTTGGTCTATAAAATTCTACCATCAGTCATAAGGATGTAACTGTCAGGAGGAATTTGTCTTTCAAACTCAGGCTTTCTCAGTGAGCCATATTGAGAACAAAATTCATAGGGTTGTAGTACAAAGACAAACATAAAGACAGTTAAATTTAATGGGAAGCATACATGGAAGAAAATGGCTCTAAAAATCTCCTTAGTGGAGGAATAATAAGTAAGAGTTAGAAAAGTAATAAAAATTCCTATAAAATGGAGCCTTTCTGTATTACAATTTAAGTCTGGAAGACTGGAAAAAGAATCCATGATGATGTGTGTGTTCTACCATGTCCTGTAGTGAGTCAGATCCATCCAGACTTCCTATTTTCATGAGTAAGAGTGTGTAGTAGCTTCAAGGGTAAACATATTACCAGGTTTCTTACTGACTTTACACTTAATGGATTTAGCATTTCTTAGTTGACTAAGGCCTATACCTGTTGCTAATGTATAGATAAAAACAATCTCTTTTAACATTTACCCTTCCTTCTGTAATTATTAGTTCAATTCTAACCTTAAAGAAGAGTATGGTGGTTGGAATAAGAATGCTCCCCATAGGCTCATACACTAGAATGCTTAGGGTGTGGTATTAGGAGGTGTGACATTGTTGGAGTAGCTGTNGCTTGGTTGGAGGAAGTGTGTCACTGGGGTGGGCTTTGAAGTTTCNGAAGCTCAAGCCAGGCCCAGTCTCTCTCTCTTCCTGCTGCCTGACCATCCACATGTAGAACTCTCAGCTAACTCTCTAGTACCACGTCTGCCTGTGTGCTGCCATGCTTCCCACCATGATGANAATGGACTAAACCTCTGAATGTAAGCCAGCTCCCATTAATTTCTTTCTTTTATAAGAGTTGCCATGGTCATGGTGCCTCTTCACAGCAACAGAACATTGACAAAGACAAAAAGCCATCCCAAATTGGCTATTTGTCTACCCTGACAAACAGTAAGCAGAGGCTTCCAAATGCCTGCTTCTTTTTCTTTTATTATTAAAGTGAAGAGAATGAGTTCATANACAAGCAATTTCTTCTTTTTATTAAGAAATTTTTATTCATTTTACATACCAACCACAGATCCCCACTCTTCTCTCCTCCTGCTCCCCCTGAGCCTTTTCCCCCAACTCATCCCCCAATTCCCTCCTCTGAAAAGTAAGGCCTCCCATGGGGAGTCAGCAAAGCCTGGTATATTCAGTTGAGGCTGGACCAAGACCCTCCCCTGCATCAAGGCTCTGCAAAGTGTCCCACCATAGGTAATGGACTCCAAAAAGCCAGGTCATGCACCAGGGATAGTTCCTGATCCTATTGCCAGGGGGCCCCTTAAGCAGACTAAGCTACACAACTGTCTCACTCGTGCAGACTANATGTAAAGCAAAGGATACAAGCAACTTCTAATTAAGGACTGATTAGATAGTTCCAAATAGCAGTAGTAAACAGTGAGCTCATGTGTGTGTGTGTGTGTGTGTTCACTGTGCTTCAAATGTAGGTCATTTTCTTCGTACACTTGCCTTGTCTCATGAATACTTTAAAGAAACCTCTTCAAAATATTTGTGTCCTTTTGACATGTGTTTATTCCTTGAGTTTTTTTTTTCCTTTTGGCCACAGATTATTTCTAGAAATTTCTATGTTTATAGTAGAATATTATTTTAAGGTATGTTACCTTTGTTTATGTTTCATTTGTTTGACTCTGTGAAGCTGTGTTACTGTGCCTGTGTAAAACACCTGATGGTCTAATAAAGAACTGGCCAATATCAAGGCAGGAGAAAGGATAGGCAGNGCTAGCAGACAGAGAGAATATATAGAGGGAGAAATCTGGGGGGGAAAGATATCTAGAAGCCAGAGAAGGAAGAAGACTCCAGGCTCCAGGCATCCAGCTATACAGCAAGCCATAGAGTAAGAATAAGATTTACAGAAGTAAGAGAAAAGGAAAACCCCAGAGGCAAAAGGTAGTCAGGATAATTTAAGTTAAGGGAAGCTGGCTAGAAACTAAGCCAAGCGAAGGCTGGGCATTCATAATTAAGTATAAGTCTCTATGTGTGATTTATTTGGGAGCTGGGTGGTGCACCCCCCAAAAAGAGCCAGAAAACAATAACACATGTTTTATGTCCCAGACCTGGAAATATTATTTTCCAAAAAGACTCAAATTTATCTTTATGGGCAGCATTACTTGATAACTTTTACCTGGTAAGTATAGGTGCTTTACAAGATTTGTCATTGAGCAGATCTATTAAACACATAATTTTTAAAATATGTAAATAAACCAGGAATTTATACTAATAGTTTGGATCAAAGTTAAAGATCTTTTAACTAATTCTTTTTTTTTAATCCACATAACATTTTTATTGATTCCCTGGGAGTTTCACATCATGCATCCAAATCACAATCCCTTCAAAGTCCTTCCATGTCTACCCATCCTTTGTGACCTCCCGCAAAAATAAATTAAAAAAATTCAAAGAAAGAAAGTCTACTCTGTGTTATCTATATACTTGCTGATGCATGGTCAAATTCTTTGTGGCCTGCCCCTTAAATAAAACTGAGTTCTTCCTCTTCCATACCTTTATCAAAAGCCATCAACTTTGGAGAGCTACTCTTCAGCATCTCTGTCANTTTTTAAGGTTTCTCTTCAGTGGCTTCCAGTATAGGCTGTTAGTTTGTTTTTGGTTTTGTTTTTTGGGGGGGAGGGGGCTGGGTGGAGTAGGGTTAGAAGTTGTCACAGAAGCCTTCTACGTCTCTCCCTCTAAAGTCTGCATCTGCAGCCATTGATATCATGGGCAAAAGTAGTCTCCTTGAGCTTCACAGTCAGTGGGAGCATGGATCATGGGCCTCCATTGGATTTCTGGTCACAGGACATGCCGTGAACATGNCCCTCTGCTGTAGAAGGACCATGGACCTAGACAAGGCCCTCATAGGATGCCTGGCCTATGGATATCACCATGGCCTCAGGAGGCAACTTGGGCCACTTATATCAGTATGGCCCCTGGCAGTAACACAGCCTACAGACATCATGGTTTCAGGCTGCAGCACAAATCACAAACTTCTGTATGGCCTCCAGTGGTAACATGTGTCACAGACATCATCCTAGCCTCAAGCAGGGTGTAACCAGATTGGTCATGGGGGGTCACAGGCCTGGTTGGTTTGCCCCTGATGCTGGCTCTTCCACCAGACCCACACCCTCCCTCGGCCTGGGTGTGGTACAATTATTTTTTATTTTTTNATTATGTCTTTTCTATTTTTACTAACAAATATTTTCCCTAATATTAACATAGTTATTCACTTGCCTTTTCTGTGTGACTATGTGTCTGTTTATCTATCTTCTAGTCTTTTCNAACTTAAACTGCAATTAACAATAGGTTTACCATTTTTTGCTCTTCTTCTGTAAGATTTGTATTCCATTAGTTTTCCCAAGAAATATGCAAACAAAATATAATCTTAGCACAAGTTACACAAAGTCTCTTTTTTGTGGACTTGGGATAGCAAATGATAATGTAATAATGTAGTTCAATTTATCATTTTACTTTGTTTATAAGTTTTAGGATTTCTTTTTATTTTATGTAAAAAATAAGCAAGAAGTTTACATAGTTTCCAACTCAGAATATCTTAACAAGGTACACCCATAGGGGTCTTCATTATGGCTCTCTTCTTTTTCTCATCTCCCCTCATAGGTAATTATTTTGATTAATTTTTATTTTATTCACATTTACTTCTTTGTGAAAATACAAGCAAGTAAGTGTATCTGTATATTCATATGTCTTCTATTTTCGTACACAAAATTAGCATACTATAAACTGTTTTGTATTTTGCATCTTCCCCTAACAATTTATCCTGGATATTGCTCCCCATCATTATGTACATATAAATGTGTACACAAACACACATACATATGCATATATACACATATATACATACATAATTGGCAAATTTCCCATAGGTGTTATATCATTTCATCTCCCCCCAAAAAAGTGCTAATGTCTGCATCTTCATGTACTCACTGACAGAATAAAATCTTATTATTTTTGTCAATCTAATTCATGAGAAATGACAGCTAATTATAGTTTTAATTTGGATTTATTTATTAAAGTGAAGGTTTAGCATCTTTTTATATAATAAAGAAATGTTTTCATTTATTTCTCAGTAATTATATATTGATACTTTTGCCTATATTTTTGAACTGTTAGACAAATTTTTAAGGAAATGCTAAAAAGTCTGCCCCAGTTTGACACAAAGTGGTTCTAGGCAAACATCCCTTTCCACTTACAATGACAATGGAGTTAGCTTTGGGAATATACAAACTATTTTCCANGTTACCATATTGATTCACAATAAAATAAATGATTTCCTTCTTATAATTACTTGTTTGTAGTTTTAGTAGTGTTATGCAATCCTCACATCAGTCCATCTGTCTTACCAGTGATTGAAAGTGTGCATATGAAAATCTAGGTGAAGACCCAATAAGGAAAAAAAAAACTTGATGATATAACAGTATATTATTTTTTAACCTTTAGAATAAATTCCCCATGGAAGTGAGGGAAGCCCATCGCTACCTTCATTTCACATCAAACTCTCACATACAGAAGCCAATTTGTGAATGTAAATCACTTCGGAAATACAGTGCTGTAGTAATGTAAAATAAAAATGCATATTTTGTTGATTTGATATAGAAAACATAGAAGCAGAAGCCTAAATTGAATACTTCCATAATTATAATTACAGCTTCCCAAGCACAATGCTTTTAGATAACTCTACTTTTTTTTTTAAATAATACAGGCAAACTTTCTCTCTTGCCCTAAGGAGGACACAAACTACTAGATTCCTGACCTCCACCCAACTAAAATCCTTTGGCACTGGTGTGATTTAAATGCACAAAAAATTACTAAGAAGTGCGCCCAAAATTATTGAGACAGAGGAGAAAATTCCATGATGACATCAAGGGAGGAATCAATAAGAATCTATAAAACAGAGTTCTGGAATACACACAAGTGTTGAAAGCCACTGAATTCAAAGTAGATAAACATTAACTGGACCTGTGAGATAGCTAAGCAGGTAAAAGCACTTGCTACCAAGTCTGATGACCTGAATTCATATCTTAAAGAACTATGTGGTAGAAAGATAGATCCAACTTCATCAAGTTTTCCTCTGAATTGTGGAATGCATGTGATCACACACACACACACACACACACACACACACACACAAAATAAATAAATAAATAAATAAATAGATAGATAGATAGATAAATGTAATTTAAAAAGAAGTATAAAAATCACCACAAATTGCTAGTAGATTTTAAGGATAAGAATATGCATAGATGTCTTAATAACAAATCAGAAATAATTGTGTAGTTATTCCTATAAATTCAATGTTCTTGCCAGTTACAAAGTCCTGAAAAAAAAATGTTGGCATAAAAAAAAAAACTTAGCTGATTTATCAAGTCAGATGACCAGGAGCCTTCTAACCCAGCAGCAAATATAGAAGATTAAGGGGAGGATCACATTCTTCTGTTAAGAGCATAGGGATAGATCACTGGAAGTTGTACCTTGACTGTGATGCTAGTAGTCCAGTAAATGCAATTGTATGGATTACACTAATTTCCTCAATGTCACTCATAATGTCCATCATTCTAAATAATGAGCCACTAATATGACTAGTGAAAGCCTACTTATCCTTAAGGTTCCACAAAAGTTATCAAAATCTTTGTTAGAGATGAAAGATAAGGATAACTAGAGCACTGCTAATAGCTGCCTGTGGAGAGTGGTCTTCCTTTGTATTCGAAGCATGGTGATNACCAGTGGAGACATGTTATGTGTCTCTGTGGACATACATACATGTTTGTTCATGTGGAAGCCAGAGGACTAGCTCAAGTGCTGTTGGTTAGGTGCCATCCTTGCTCTTTGAGACAGGATCCCTCTCTGGCCAGGAACTTGCCAAGAAGGCTAGGCTGGCTAGTGCTGAGATTATAAGCATGTACCACTAGANCTCAGTTATCAAATATGGGTAATATAAATCTAATTCTGATCTTCATGTTTGCAAGAGAAGCACTTTATTGATAGCTATTCCTTAAGCTCTATGAACATCCAATTTCTTAGTAATACTTATATTTTAGAATAAGAATGTTCAAAGAATTTCTTCAGTCTGCTACCATTTCTTCATTGGAATTTCCTTTCAAGAGAAGTTATATCTACTAACAGACACAAAAAAGGCAAAATATCTTTAAGCTTAGCTTACAAGAAATCCTTTTCTAAGGAGATAAACAAAAGAAATCCAGCTGCCTTAGCTGTCCTTAAGTCAGACCAACACCTGATTTCTTTAACCTCAAGCATCAGCATAATGGAGGTACCACCATCCCAAGTGTGTTTATATGTGCAGAGGTCAAGGGGGGACAGAGCATGAAGAGGGCAGAAAGGGCCTTAGTAAATCCTGCTCTGGCTTTGCTTGTGAACATTTCATTGCTTGTATTAGTTTTTCTACTCAACTGCCCTTCAAGTTATGGCTGAGGATTTTTAAATTGGAGGGTGGTTGTTAAAGGACAGAGACTAAAGTGTTCTATGGGAATAATCAGTTGAAGCTGACCAAGATTATAAAGTAATTCATAAAGCTATTTGCTTCTATGCAGCACTTTTAAGTGTTAGAATATCATACCACTACAAAATAATTATCTAAAATGAGGTAATACATTGTATTGCACTGTACAAGCTATAAGCAATTATGGAGGGATATACTTTTTCCATGTGTGTTAATAAGGCTGAACAGAATATCAAGAAATAAAATCCTAGAGTCTATAACAACTTCTGAGTCAAATTGAAGAAAATTATTGAAGAATTCATTGTATTATAGAAACAAAGCAAAATGAAATGCATTGTGACAGTGCAATATAAATCACAGGATAATATCACATCTTAATAATCAGTGCAGAACAGGAGAGAGACTTCTGTGCTGATCTACTGTGTAGAAAATGTGACATGACAGAAGCCCTTCCACCAGCCAAGTCTTTACATGCTGGCAAGTTAGTCTAGTTCCTTTAAATGATATACCTGAGCAGTCACTCGGAGGAGGCTGGCCATGGGCAGAAAAGAGTGTGACCAACCATTCTTCTTACTAAACTAAACTTGATTCTCTAGTACACAGAGATAAAATTCCTAACACAGATTTTTATTCAGCTGTATAAACCCACAGCTAATTATGATGTGCCAAAACAAGACTGCAGAAAGTATAATCTATTAGCAATAACTTCTGTCTAACAAGATAATTGCATCTGGAATAATGAAATGCTCATTTTAGTACCAAAATTAATAATGTCATATCAATGCCATTAATAATTAAGGATTCTTTTTATATCATCCCATCACTAATAACAAATGCATTATGAATAGTTCTATTAATATCAACAATAATAAAAATAATATCACATTTCCTTTCTAGAGTTAACAATTCTGCAAGTATAACGAAATGCTGTATATATCTAGACCAAACCCTGCTGTGTCCAAGGTAAGCAGTCTAGAAATACATTATTGTTTTAGATTAAAAAAATAGCTCTTTGTTTTCCTAAACAGTCACTTGTACATATGAGAATTNATCATCAATATTCAGAAAGCATATGAAAATTTTAGTTAAACTTATACAGTTCTATGTCTGTGAGGAAATGCTGGTACTGGGACAGTGCCCAGTGGCAGGTTATGAGGCCATTCCTAAATTCAGATTCAGCTTCACTTAGGAGAGGGTGCATGGGCTTATCTTTCCCTTATAATTTAAGCTCAGGTTACATATAAAACTTTTTATGAACTCAAACTTACATAATATTTTTACATTCCATCTTCCTGTCTTCAAGGGTAATTAATCTCATTTATTCATTGTAGGCAATTTTCTGCTCATCTGAGTATTCTCTGTCTCAGTAGTGAGCTTCAACTAATAAAAATAAATCTGGGTCAGTCATAAGTAAAACAAAGCCTGGAGGTAGGCCAAATATATCCCATAGTCTGATTCCTAAATAAAGTTTTATTAAAACATCACCAATTGGTTGTCCAGTGTTAAATAGTAAGCCCTGAAAAAATATATACAAGTATTGTTATACAGATTGAGCAGGTTATACTTAGGCATGTGTGTGTGTGTGTGTGTGTGTATGTGTTTCTGTGTGTGGTGTGCATGTAACAACAGTTAATGGAAAAAGAAGCAATGAACTTGAAGGAAACTAGGCAAAGATATATGGGAGAGTTTGGAGTGAGAAAGGGGAAGGAAGAATGTAATTATAGTATAATCTCAAAATAAAGGATAGTGGTTATTTAGATTACTAAAATATTGCTGAATGAAGATATTTGTGACTAAGCTGTTAAAGATGTTATTTAATAAACACAGTGACAAAAATACATGGCCATGACCAGTAGTTTATGCATAAGTTATGCTTGCTTTCAACTTACAGTAGCAGAGAGTAGTAGACATAGAGATTACAACTATTCTTCCTGACCATTTACAGAAAATATGTGTTGTCCTTTCTCCTCTATATAATAGGCAGAAAAATTGTTTCGAGATTTTTCAAAATGCAGATAATAAAAACAAAAAGACAGAGATAAAGAATCAATGACATATCCATGAAAACATTCATGTGCACTTTGAAATTATGTTTTAAAAAGTATAGAAGAATACATTTTATCAAAATAAAATGTAAGATTAAACAAAAACCATCACACCAAAGACAGAAAAGACAAATCAACAGAGGGAAAAGAGTCCAAGAAAAGGCACAAGAATCACAGACCCACTTGCTCACCAACTTGGGAGTGCCACAAAAGTAATAAACAGGAAGTCATAGTATATATGCAGAGGACATGGTGCAGACCTGTGCAAGCCCAGTCCTTGCTGCTTCAGTTTCTCTGAGTGCATATGAATATTTCTTAATTGAATTAGAAGACCTTGTTTTCTGGGTGTCCTCCATCCTTTCTGGCTTTCACACTGTTTTTTTTTTCCTGCCTTTTCTTATGCAGTGTTCTCTGAGCTTTGAAAGGAGAGATTTGATGGAGATATTCCATTTAGAGCTGTAGTTCTCTCTCTCTCTCTCTCTCTCTCTCTCTCTCTCTCTCTCTCTCTCTCTCTCTCTCTAATGTCTGGCTGTGGATCTCTGTATTTGTTACCATCTGCTGCTGAAGGAAGCTTCTCTGATGATGATGATGGCTGACTAAGACCCTGGTCTATGAGACAGCAGAATATCGTTAGGAATCATTTTATCACTAGTTTGTTGTTGTTGTTGTTGTTGTTGTTTTGTTTTTTAAGACCAGTAGTATTTGTTTTTACCCTAGTTCTCTGGCAATCTAGTCTCTAGTTCTTGGTCATCCAACCAGTGTCAGACAGAGGTTCCATCTCATGGAGAGGGCCTTAAATCAAATCAGATATTGATTGGTGCCACCATTGCCTAGCATATTTTGTAGACAGGACATTATTGTGGATCAGAGATTTTGCAGCTGGGTTGGTGTTCATGTTTCTCTTATGGTAGCCTGTAGAGTACCTGCCCATAACAAAGACACTAGAATGTAGGAGTAAAAATTCTATGTAAGCACCATCTAGACCTCTCCATGTTCATTGAATTGTGTGGGTGTTGTCTTTAGCAAGAGGGCCTTATTGTCAGTTTGCAGAGAGTAACTTATAGTCTTGGCTACAGCTTCAGTTGTTTGGAGATTTCTATGGGACCCCTTTGGACAACAACTCAATTAGATGTAGCCCAGTCCTGGTAATGGAAGCTTCATTTGGTAACAAGATAAGGTCAGCTGAGACTCTGTCTCATCCATTATTGGAGAGTTCATTAGGTTGCTTTAATATAATTTAGGATATTTCCACTGCAATAGGTTTCCATAACACTCCATAAATGTCCTTCAATTCTAGCAGGGTTCGCCGAACTACCTCCCTCAATCCAATCTCTCCTCTCCCTCCCCTTCCCACCTGATCCTCCCATTCCTGTCCCCCATCCCCAGTCCACCAATCAGATCTATTCTCTTGCCTCCTTCTAAAGAGAACTGTTTCCCATGTAGTCCCTTTCTTTATTTCTCTGTGTCTCTGATTCCATGGATTACAGTTTAGTTATAATTTACTCACTGACTAATATCCACATATAAGCAAATGCATAAAATATTTATCTTTACACATCTGAGTTACCTCACTCGGAATGATTTTTTTCTAGTTCCATCCATTTGCCTGCAAATTATATGACACCATTTTTTTAACAGCTGAATAATACTCCATTGGGAAAAGGTACCACATTTTCCTTATCCATTCTTTTGTTGAGGGACTTCTGGGTTGTTTCTAATTTCTGGCTATTATGAATAGAGCAGCAATGAACATGGTTGAGAACATGTCCGTTTTTAGGATGAAGTCACCTTTGGGTATATACCCAAGAGTGGTATAGTTGTATCTTGAGGGAGATTGATTCCCATCTTTCTGAGGAACTGCCACACTGATTTCCACAATGGATGAACACATTTGTACTCCTGCAGTGGATNAGGGTTTCCCTTCTTCCCCATCCTCATCAGCATGGGCTGTCAGNTATGTTATTGATCTTAGCCGTTCTAACAGGTGTAAGATGGAATCACAAAGTACAAAGTAGTTTTTATTTGTATTTCCCTGATGGCTAAGGATGTTGAACATTTCTTTAAGTATTTCTCAGCCACTTGAGTTTCTTCTATTGAGAATCCTGTTTAGATTTCTATCCATTTTTTCATTGGATTATTTGGTTTATTTGATATCTAGTTTCTTAGTTTCTTGAATAATATATATATATATATATATATATATATATTATTAGTCCTCTATTGGATGTGTAATTGGTTTAAATCTTTTCCCATTCTACAGGCTGAGTCTGTCTGAATGACAGTGTCTTTGCCTTACCGAACATTTTCAGTTTTATGAGGTCCCATTTAAAAGCACTACTTGAGAAAAATTCTTGCCATTTATCCCTGGATGATCTTGACTTCTCTCCTCTAGTTATGATCCTCTTGCCTCTATCTCCCAAATCTTGGGATTATAGGCATGTGTACACTGAGCTATAAANTTTAAATTTTAATTTCAATATAAACAAAAATGTGATGGGCTTCAATAAATTCTTATTGAAACAATAAAAATGTATAATTTTATGATTGTTTGTAATGGGTATATCTTAAAATAATAATAACTTGTTCCTATATTTATTTATTTAGTTATTTTTTATTCTCTCATGTGTTACACCCTGACCTCAGTTTCTCCTCCCTCTCCTCTCTCCTCCCCTCTTCCTGAGATCTACCCTACCTCCATCTCCCCTCTGAAAAGAACAAGAATCCTGGGGATATCAACCAAACATGGCATGATATGCTATAATAATTACAGGCACATACAATCATGTCAAGGCTCAACAAGATGACCCAGTAAGAGGGAAAGGGTCCCCAAAGCAGGCAAAAAGTCAGGCACNGCCCCTCTCCCACTGTTAGGAGTCCCACAAGAACACCAAGCTACCACAATGTATTTGTAGAGGATCTAGGTCAGACCCCTACAGGCTTCCTGATCTTTGTGAGCCCCCATGAGTCCCAGTCAGTTGATTCTGTGGGTCATGTNCTCATGGTGTCCCTGACGTATTTGGTTCCTCTGATTCTTCCTCCCTGTCCTCCACAGGACTCCTTCAGTGGTCTAATGTTTGGCTGTAGGACTCTGCATTTGCTCCCATCAGTTGCTGGATGAAGTCTCTCTGGTAGCTTTGAGAAGGATTCTGCTAGGCTCTGGTCCCAGAATATTCTNCAGGCAGGACAAGCTATAGGTTGAAGGTTTTGAGGTTGTGTTGTGTCTCAATCCCTCCTCCTGAGGCCTTGCCTGGTTACAGAAGATAGCCAGTTCAGGCTCCATGTCCCCCATTANTAGGAGTCTTTGCTAGGGTTATTCTCATAGATTCCATGGAGTTTTCACTGCACTGGATTTCTACTTCACTCTGGAAATTTCCCATAATTCCGGTAGTCTCTCCCAGTATTTTCTCCTTCCCATTCCTGCCACTTGATTTCTCCTGTTCCTACCTCTACGCACACCCAATCCACCTGCAAAATCTATTCTATTATCCTTTCCCAGGAAGTTCCTTGCATACCCTTTAATTACTCCTTGGTACTTAGTCTCTCTGGATCTGTGGATCATAGTGTGATTATCTTTTACTATGCAGCTAATATCTACTTATAAACAAATATATACCATGTTTATTTTTCTAGATCTGGGNTTTCTCACTCAGGATGATTTTTTTCAAGTTCCATCCATTTGCCTGTGAATTTCATGATGTCATTGTTTTTAACAGCTGAANCCATTGTGTAAATGTACCACATTTTCTTCATGTAGTCTTCAGTTGAGGGACATCTAGGTTGTTTCCAGTTTCTGGCTGTTATTAATAAACCTGCCAAGAACATAGTTGAGCAATGTCCTTGTGGTAAGATGGAACATCCTTTGGGTATATGCTCAGGAGTGGTATAGCTGGGTCTTGAGGTAGACCTATTCCCAATTTTCTGAAAAACTACCATATTGATTTCCAAAGTGGATGTACAAGAATCCACTCCAACTAGCAATGGAGAAGTGTTCCTCTTTCTCTACATCCTCTCTAGCATGAGCTGTCACTTGAGTTTATGATTTAAGCCATTCTAACAGGTGTAANGTGGAATCNCAGAGTCATTTTGATTTGATTTCTCTGATGGCTAAGGATGTTGAACATTTCTTTAAGTGTCTCTTGGCCATTTGAGTTTTCTCTATTGAGAATTCTGTTTAGATTTGGGTCCATTTTTTAATTGGGTTATTTCATTTGTTGGTGTCTAGTTTCTTGAGTTCTTTTTATTTTTTTAGATATTAGCCCTTTGTCAGATGTGGAGTTGGTGAACTTTTTTCTCTTTCTGTGGGGTGCCGTTTTCTCCTATTAATGGTGTTCTTTGCCTTATAGACGTCAGTTTCATGACATCCCATTTATTAATTGTTGATCTTCGTGTCTGTACTACTGGTGCTCTGTTCATGAAGTTGTCTCCTGTGCCAATACATTCAAGGCTATTGCCCACTTTCTCTTCTGTCAGGTTCAGTGTATCTGGTTTTATGGTGAAGCCTTTGATCCACTTGGAATTGGGTTTTGTGCAGGGTGATAGATATGGATCTATTTGCATTACTTACATGCCAACATCCAGTTTGACCAGCACCATTTGTTGAAGATGCTTTCTTTTTTCGATTGCATATTCTTTTATTCTTTATTAAAAACCAGATGTCCATAGGTGTGTTTGATTCCATTGATTAACCTGTTTTTCTGCCAATATCACGCAGTTTTTTAGTACTACAGCTCATATGTCTTTCACTTGCTTGTTTAGAGTTACCCCAAGATATTTTATATTATTTGTGGTTATTGTGAAAGGTGTTGTTTCCCTGATTTCTTTCTCAGCCCATTTGCCAGCCCCATGAAAATCTTTCTTATGTGAGAACACTCCATACTGTTTCCATTGTAAGTTTCACTTTCTGACTATGAGTGCACAGAAATTTAGATTTCTTCATGTCTTTGCCAACATTNGTGTTTTATAAATAATATACATCGTAAGATTTATTAAACAATGTTCCCTTGTGTTTTTTAATGTGCGTTTCTAAAGGACTAGTGATGCTAACATCTTGTTATATACGTATTGGCCTTTAAAATGTTTTCTTTAGAGAAATGTCTACTTAAGCTTAGTCTAGTGTTTAGATTGCAGAATTAATATGTTTTTACCCAATNAATGCTAGTAATTCCCTGCATATATTGAAGATTAACACTTTATCACATCCATAATAGAAAATCATTTTGTTTTCTGTTTTTTTNCCACATAGGACTGGTATTTTCATACTATCAACTATTTTCTTTGATATATGGATTATTTCAGATTGCATAGCTACACTCATATATTTTTGCTCTTATTACCTATGTTTCCATATACTTGTGAAGTTATTATCAGACCAATATCATAAGATTTTTTCTTACTTTTTTCTAGGAATTTAATATTCTTGAGTTGTAAAACCCATTTTGAGGAATTATATGAAATGATACACATTTATTTCTTTGCCAGGTTAAGATATTCAGTTTTCCCAACTTTATGTTATGAAGTCTATTCTTTCCCTGTATATTTTTGTCACTCTGTGTAAGNTCACTTAGTTATACATGAGTGAGTTGGTTTCTGCTCTCTTCATTCTATTCCAATGGTCATTATGTCTGTTCTTCTGCTAGTACTTGAATGTCTAAATTATTATAGATTTATATCTTAAAAATCAAGAAAGTCAACATTCCAGAAATATTTTATAATTATTTTTCACTCTTCTTGGTCATTAAGGCTTCCAGATGAATTTTGAAATCATTTTCCTTTGTTGTGAAAACTGACATTGGATTTTGTTATTATAGTGAATCTCTAGATTTTCTTATGATGCATAAATATTTTAGTAATAGTAAATATTATCAAAGAGAACAGGTTATATTTTTCATCTTTAATTTCTTCCATTAGTTTTAGAGTTTTCAATAAGTATATTTTTCATTTCCTTAATGTTCTCATTGATATGTGAGAACATGGATGCAGGGGAAATAATCAGTTTACAAAAGGGTGAACACTATGAGATTACATTTGCATTATCTAAAAATAACAAAATTCCTAGGAACAAAAATATAACTTTATTTATCANGGGCTGGATGCAATGAGATGCTGCTAATCATAGAGCATAATATCTCAGTTAAGCAAGCTGAATAAGTTCTAGAGAATAAGCATTGTATAATATTGAACCTATAAGTGATACTCTATCATGTACTTTGAAGAGAGTAGATCTCATATTACACATTTTGCCACAATAGTTTTTAAAAATAATCTCATGACAATATATACTATACATATTTGATAAAAATATGTGGGTGCATATATATATATATATGTGATAAACATTTTCCTGTGAAGATTATAAAATATGTCAGTTATCTCAGGTAAAAATAAGATATCTTAAGAAGAACTAAGTTTTAAAATAAATCAAAGGATAATACAGAAAATATACCTGACGTAGAATAAATTTGAGATAATAAGATATTGGAAAACTATTTCAGAATGTTCCAAGAAGGAATGAAGACATAAAGATGTAACGGGAACAAGTAAAAGTAAAGAAAAGAATTACTAGAGGATGTGTATTAAAAGTAATAACAATAGTACTTCCACCAGGCAGTCTCAGTTTGCCAAGACCACATGCCTCCCACACACATACACCTACCTTACTACCTATCAGTCCTCCTATCTTCATAGTTCCTGGCACTGCCACCATGGGGAGTTCTATCCAGAACTCCACTTGCCCAATTCAGTAAAACCTTGAGTCTTCTGAAGATTGTCACAAAGAATCTTTTAAGCCTATGGAAGGTTTACTTCCAGGCTCAGCAGTTGTACTTTATNCATAGCCAAGCTAAAGCCACATCTGATACCCTATTCACACACTGACACAGAGTGGCCTCAAGACNGAACACCATGGTTACCTATTCCACAACCTGACAAGCTGGGGTAAAGCAAGCNAGTATCCAAACAAACACTCAACAAAGGAGAAACAACTAACAACAACCTAACTCCAGATGCTTAAGTCTAACGGTACCAACATAAACAAAATGAACAATCAAAATTATACATTATCTAGAAATTATCACCCCATTGCAATGTTCTCTGAGCAAANCAACTTAACTAATAATCAAGAAATGATTTAAAAATCACAATTAAAAATGTAGTAAAGGAACTCAAAGGAGACATGAACAAATGGCTGAATGAGGAATGTAGAAACACAAACAGTTGAAAGAAATGATGAAAAGTAATTCAAGATATGAAAATGGAATTTTATTAAGAGATAGAATAAAAGCCAAAATGAAATTAAACTATAAGGGAAAAACTCAGGAAGTCAAAGAAAAAGATCAAAGGAAAGTCTCACCAACAGATTGGATCAAGTAGAAGAGACAGCATTAGGTCTTTAAGACAAGAGAGAGAAAATGGATCACTTCATTAAAGAAAATGTTAAATAAATAAACAACAAAACAAAGGAACTGAACATTCAGGAAATGTGGGACACTATAAGAAGACTAAACCTATGATAAATAGGTATACAAGAAAGATGAGTAACTCAGAAATTTTCAATAAAATAAGAAAATTTCTGAAATCTAAGGGGAAAGATGCCATTAAGTACAAGTATGAAGAACNCAATAGAAACAGAAAAGAAATTCACCTAACAAATAAAAATCAAAACACTAAAAATGCTATATAAAAAATAATAGAGAAAGATCAAGTCACNTATAAAGTCAGTCTCTTCAGAACAGCAGCTGACTTTTCATTGGAAATGTTGAAGGGCTGAGAATAATGTTCTGCAAGTTCTACAAGACCACAGTGACCAGACAAAACTACTATACCCAGCAAAACTATCAATTTTTAAGGAAGGAGAAAGAACAACTTTCCATGATAAAAACAGATTTAAGGAATTTATGTTNACAAATCCAGCNCTAGAAAAAGATACTAGAAAAAAATACTTCAATCTGAAGGAATATAAAACATACTCAATAAGGAATGAGGAATATGTAATCCCAGAATAGTTGATAAGAAGAGATATTAAGGGAACGACATCAAATCAACAAAATACCAGAAATTGATGAACATATTCAACAATAACTCTCATTATTAACAACCTCAATTCCCTACTAGAGACACAGACTAACAGATTGGATGAGAAAACAAATTCATCTCTTAGCTGCCATCCCCTTCAAAAGGACAGAAAAGGCTATTCAAAGCAAATAAAAACAAAAACAAAAACATGCAGACCTAGAACCTGAAATAAATACACTTCAAATCAAAACTAATCAGAAGGGGAAGGGAAGGAAATTTCATACTCATGAAAGGAAAATGCACTAGACATTTTTTGTTAAAAAACAAAACAAAAAAAAGCCCAAAACACTATTATGTCTAAATCACAATTTGAGCCAAACACAGTGATAATCTGTGACTTAAATACACCACTCTAACCAATGGTCAGTAATCAGACAAAAACTAAAGAGACATATTAAAGCTAAATGACATAATATATCAAATGGATCTGTCTAAAGTCTACAGAACATTCCATCCAAACTATAAGAATATGCTTTATTCTCNGCAAACCATGGAACTTTCTCCAAAATTGTCTGCATATTAGGACACAAATCAAGACTAAACAATTTTGGGTAAATTAAAATAACATCATGCACACTATCTGATCCCAAATGAAGAAAGTAGATATCAACAACAGAAATGACAGAAAATACATCCATTTGTGGAAGCTAAACAATATACTACTGAATTAAAATTGGGTCAAAGGATAATTCAAGAAGGAAATTCAAAAATCCATAGACTTAATGAAAATGAAACTGTAGAGCACCAAAATTTGTGTGAAGCAATGGAGGAAGTGCTAAGAGAAGTGGTTATATGAAAAGACTAGAGAGATCTCAAATTAATAATTTAATGTTGTGCCTGGTGGCCTTGCAGAAACAGGAGCAAACAACATCCTCCCGAAGAATAGATTGGAGGATTTATCAAGCTCAGGACTAAAATTAATTATCAACAAACAAAATAAAACAATAAAAAAGAATCAATGAAATGAAGAGTTGGTCTTTTGATGAGATTGACAAAATCGGCAAACTTTTGGCAAATTTACCAAGAGAAGGAGAAAAAATCCAAATCAATGAAGTCATAGATGAAAAATGAAACATTACAAATAATATGGAAGAAATTTAGAGACTCATAAAGATATATTTCAAATATCTGTACTTCAACACACTGGAAAATCAATGAGGAATGGATGGATTTCTAGATATNTATGACTTACCAAAATTAAATCAAGATGAAGTAAATAATTAAAATAAATCCATAACAACCAATGAAAGACCAGTAATAATAAATAAATAGCTTTTAAGTAAAGAAAGCACTGGATACCCAAATGGAGGTATCACAGAATTCTACTAGACCATTAAAGAAGAACTAGCATGATTATCATCATCATCATCATCATCATCATCATCATCATCCAATTATTCTATAAAATATAAAGGAAATTGGCCCTTTCAAGGTTTTTTTAGGATGACAGTATTACCCTGATACCAAAACCAGACAAAGATCCAACAATAAAGAAAACTATCAGCAAATCTTTTTAATGAACTTAGATTAAAAAAAAACCTCTATAAAATACTTGTAAATCAAATTCAAGAACACATTAAAATGATTATCTAACATGATCAAGTGAGCCTCATTCTAGAGATGCCGTTCAACATACTTAAATTAATAAGTATAATCAATCAAATAGACTGATCATGTTATTAGATGCAAAGAAGGCTTTTTGCCAAAATCCAACATCCCTTCATTATAAAAGTCCTAGAGAATCTATGGATACAGGGGACATATCTCAGAACACAAAAGGGAAACATTCAGCAAGCCATTAGCCAATATCATCAACAAGAATGTCCATTCTCTCCTTTTCTGCTCAATACAGTGCTTGAAGTCTTGGCCAGGGAAATGAGAAAAATGAGGGACATACAGGAATACAAATAGGAAAAGAAGAAATAAAATCATCCCTATTTTCAGATGATTCTATACATAAAGGATAATAAAGACTTCACCAGAAACTACAGATGATAAACACCTTCCTTAAANTAGCAGAATATAAATTAGTTCACAAAAGATAGTATCCTTCTTATACTCAATTGACAAACATATCAAAAAAGGATTCCGAAAAGTGATCCTATTAACAATAATACCAAAAATATCTTAGANGAAATCTAATGACATGGAATACTAATGTAATAAAACCTTTGACTGAAGAAAGAAATTAAAGAACATACCCGAAGATGGAAAGATCTCTCATGTTCATGGATTGGTGGAATTCATATTCTAAAAATGGCCATACCCTTAAATACAATCCCCATCAAACTTCTAAAACAATTCACAGATTTTGAAAAACACAGCCTTAAATTCTATTTGGAAACAGAGAAAACTCAGGATAGGGAAATAAGCCTGAATAATAAAATATCAGCCGGAGGTATCAGCATCTCTAATTTTAAGTTACTCTATAGAGCTGTAGTAATAAAAACATGGCACTGGAAGGCAGATCAATGAAACAAAACTGAAGAAACCCACACAATAAGGGCAAATAATTTTAGATAAAAAATCCAAAACTACATACTACAGAAGAAAAGGTAGCACTTCAACAAGTGGTCCTTGAAATTGGATAGTCTTCTATAAAAATCACACTAGATCCCTATTTCTCATTCTGAACAAAATTCAACCTCCAAATGGATCAACAATGTAAACATAAAATCTGATATCCTGAATCTGAAAAAGGAGAAAATACTTGACTTACAGACAGAGGAAAGGACTTTCTGGCCAGGACTCTGATGGCTAGTACAGGCACTAAGACCGTTGATTGACAAATAGCACAATATGAAACTAAAAAATCTGAACAGCAAAGAAGCCAGTTATTCAAGTAAAGAGACAGGGCCTACAGAGTGGAATAAAATTCTTTACCTAATGTATATTTTACATGGGTTTAGTATCTAGGATATGGAAAGAAGTTAAAAAGCTAAACATTAAGAAAACAAAATGCAATTAAAAAGGGAAACGTTAGTCTGATATACCAACCTAAATCAAGACATACTATAAAAACGTGTGTGTGTGTGTGTGTGTGTGTGTGTGTGTGTGTGTGTGTGTGCATGAGTACATCAGAATAGCTGATTCAGCAGGTAATGGCACTTGCCTCCTGAGGATACAAATATGATACCTTGAGTTTATCCACCAAACACATGTAAAAATGGAAGGAATGAACCAACTCCACAAAGTTGTCTTCAGACTCCACACATGTGTCATGACATGTGTAACACACACACATACACACATTATATACACACACATTAACAAAAAGTAGCTGAATAAAACCAATTGACACAATTGAAACTTTACCAATGAAAACACATTGGAATATTTGCCCGTGACCAAGAATGTTAATGAGAAATAAAGGCCATAAATGAATGAAGGAAATAAGAGAACACCATTATATGAACCAATGTTAGTAGGAAGCCATACACAATTTGATCAATTCCAACCTTTGTACCCATGGTCCAAACAAAACAGACAGATAAACAATTAAAAACAAAACAAAATAAACAAACAAACAAAAAAACAGGAAGAGTTATCATGTAATTCTTTTCTCTGGATATTAAGCCAGGTNTTACTTGAAACTCGNCTTCTCAAATGTATTTGTAATGGGATTTATTTGTAATATATCAATATCTGAAGCAGTAAGCTTCCTGAATGTGAATTAAGCAGTTCTAATCCTATGAATTTCATGAATGAATGAATGCCAGGGAAAACAACAAACAAATAAAACCAAACTTTCCTCTGCCTCAAGAAAATGAAGTGTGTGCATCTCAGTGCTTTATAATGACAAATAATCCTTAAAGACCCAGGCAGTTTCTTTATTAGAGTTAGTATTATTGCTTGAACTAAAGGGCACTGACATTTTGCTTCTGTAAAACACCATGTATANGGTTTTTTGTTTTTGTTCTTTGTTTTCAAAAACTTGAGGGACATGCTTTCCTATTTCAGCTCCATGTAAAGGAAGGTACTGTGAGTATCTGGTTCTTCTGTAGGTGCATGTTTTCCAGATATTGTCTTTTTACTAGTAAGTGAAAAATTNTGAATTCTAATATGAACAATGCAAGGGAAGTCATTTTAGTTTTGCTCTGGTTTTCCCATCTGGTAAGTAATTTTGACAGTGGCATTTGAGATAAAACAAACTCATCTTTCTAAGGGGAGCTGAATTTGTTAGAAGGACTGCTGCAGTAGAGTTCTGGGCTTGATTCAAGGGAACGTGATTTATGGACACATCAGTGCAGTACACAAGCTGAGAGTTACAGGCATTCTTCCTGGACTGAATATCATTTTCAGCAAGTTGGGTCTAAAAGCCTGTGAAAGTGATCCATGACATTGGTGCTTTTGTGATGGGCACTGAGAGAGCAAGAGTAGTGGAGTTGGAGGAGAAGGAAATAGTGAGTCCTTAATGTAAATATTTTACCTGTACAGTTACAAATCCTTCACCATCTCTTGTGCTGTGGCCCTTCTGAATATATTTTCTCATTTCTAAAATGAAGCTAATGGCACCTATCTTAAAAATAAGTTATTATAAAAGTATATAGGAGGGCTACTGACTTTTTTGAGTTAATCTTGTATCCTGCCACCTTACTGAAGGAGTTTAT
>LZPO01108250.1:5924-17299 GCA_001675575.1 Neotoma lepida | reverse complement strand
GCTTTGGTGGCACCTTTCCTGGAACTCACTCGGTAGCCCAGGGTGGCCTCGAACTCACAGAGATCCGCCTGCCTCTGCCTCCTGAGTGCTGGGATTAAAGGCGTGCGCCACCACTGCCTGGCGGTAAAGGTTCTTGTAGTTGGTGTTTTCCTATGCCTCTTAAGTAGAAGAGAAATATGGACTTATGTTATTATGGTTTTGAGCATACTAAAGAAACATNTTTTAGACATGATTCTAATCATACCACTGTCTTTGGCTGACACACTGATTGATTACTATCTTCAATAAATGATTTATAACTTCTGGNAATTGTAGGCAATACTTTCTACTTACTTTTGACTCACTTTCTGAAACAGAAGGATGTTGGTGGATAAACAGTAGATACAGAAATCTTTTGAGAGATTCATGTGGATCATTACAAAGGTAGCCTCACAAGGTACCTAGATGGTCCCTAACTACTTCCTTATCTCCTCCTACATGAAGATAATATGACAATATATGCCAAACACATGTTGTCACATTTCTATTTTAAAAACCATCATAATGGCTATCGTATTCTAATTTAAATATTATCACAATACTAACATATGATGATGTGCTTCTTTCTTGTCTGTTGTCTAAACTAGCCATGAAGCGGTAGGCAGGTAGACAAACAATTTTGTCAATAAAACATGAAACAAATGAATTTGCATTGGAATTCCTAATAAATATATAGCTTCCCAGTCATAGAATACCGCAGTTCTGCCATCTTATTACATGAGTGAGTCCACACAGAACAAAGTTATTTTAATCTCTGTGAGATTCTGTGCTTTAGGGCTCTGTACTTTACCTGCAAACTTCTAAAACAGAAATTTTAGAGAGAGAAATATAGGAAATATATATTTCATGGGAGGTGGGAAATTAATTTAGACTTGGTGCATTTGCATTTTATTATTACTAGGTTGGGATTCAACTCTTTTCATTATTTTGTCTTTTGAAATGGGAACTCAGTATTTGGCCATGTCTGGCCTGAAACTAAATATGGACCAGGCCAATCTTGAACTCATAGAAATCAGCCTGTCTTTGTCTCCTGAGTATGTGAATTAGAGGCATGTGTCATTGATCCAGGCTACACAGTACAATTAAAAAATGTTTTATATACCTGCTTTTACATTAACAATTGTTTGAAAGTTGAAAATGTCCTTAGCCTCAATCATATTACATACTGATATAATATAACCCTTTGTTAGAGTACATACTGTTGATTATTAAAAGTGGTTGAGACTTTTGTTTTGAAAAAAGTTCTAATTATGCAGTCCAGGTTTACCTCATTCAGGTCACTGAAACTGCCTTCAAACTCTAAGTTCTTCTGCCTGNGTCTTCCAAATAGGATCACAGGTATATACCTCCATGTCTTCAAAATATTACTTAAATAATTTTTATTGTTCCTGAGATATTTCTTACCACTTTTATTTCTTCCTTTGTCATCTCTCTGTTCAGATCCACAATCCATTTTTTAATTATTTCCTTTATTGTTTGAAATTATAATAATTACATCATTTCCCCCTTCCCTTTACTCCCATCAAACCTTCCAATATACCTCTCTTTGCTCTTTAAAATCCATGGACTATGTTTTTATTGATTGTTATAACATACACATATGTATATTCATGTATATTTCTAAATACATAAATAAAACCTGTTAGTCTATATAAAGTTAATTGTATATTTGTTTTCAGGGCAGATCATTTAATATTGGATAATTATCATTTTCTTCCCTGAGGAAAACTATTTCTTCTTTCAGTATTTCTTGGTTGCATGTAGTTCTTTGTGTAGATTGAGACCTTTGTGTAGTTCAATTTGTAGATTGTGTAGATTGTGTAGATTCCTGTGATATCACTATCCATGCTAATATGTCTATTGTCCTTCAGACACAGGGCCCAGACATTGTTGACTTAAATTATAATTAACATGAAAGTTTCCTCTCCAAGGACTACCTTTCATGGTATCAGAAGACATCATGTAAACATCCGAAAGAGGAAAGCAACCGGGAGTTCTTCCTAGCTATTAGTTCTATGAGCTACATGGACCAGCATAGTATAATAATCCTATGAGTACACCAGTGGCATCATACCATATAGTAACCAACAGCTCTCTAAGTGGACTCAAGACCTACTCAACAAGAGAGAAACCATGCCTAGTACTGGAAATCTACCCCATAACCCAAGGCTAGTTATGACAAGGTTCTTAGAGGAGAACCCACAATTATCACTTTCTTAAACCAGCATAATCTCTNACTACATTATAAATATTTGTCCTTGAACTACAGATAAGTGTAGCTCTCTCCCCTCATCNAGGAAACTTCATTTTNCAACAGATGGAAACCATTACAGAAAATCACAACCATTCAAAATGCAGAGATGTGGAGTCCAGTCCCAAGGGATACATCTACAAAATAACTCTTTAACATAACGCTCAGGCTTCATTGTGGAAGAGGGATCAGGAAGATTATAAGAGCTAAAGGAACATGGAGTTTGCTGTGAAAATATGTCTCCTAGCAATGTCAGGAGCTACACAATTAAAATCTGACCAACATGATTGTTGAAGCATGAACTGAACTGGGACAGCATAATTACTTAAGCAGAGCAAGGACAGCATAATTGATTTCTGGAAATGATCATATTTTTTATTCTTTATTCTTTGAGTTATTTACATATTTTTCATATATTCTGAATATTAGTTCCTAGGTCATATGTTATATCTGGCCAAAATTTTCTCCCTCTCTGTGGGCTTCCTCTTCACTAGATTGTTTCCTTAGATGGTCAGAAGCTTTTATTTGTTAATGGTTGTCCTAATTCCTGAGCACATGANGTGATATTCAGAAGATCCTATAGCATTCTGNCTGTTACTGCTTAATATTTCTTCTAGCAGTTTTGGTGTTTGAGATGTCATATTAAGACATTTGATTCATTTGGAATTATTTTGTTTTAAGGTGATAAGTATTGGTCTGATTTGCTTCTTTTACTCCTAAATATTCAGATTTCCTAACACTATTTGTTGAAGATGTTATCTTTTCTCCAGTGTATTTTTTAAAAATTTTTGGCATTTTTGAAATACATAACTATAGACATATGTACCTATATTTGGGTCTTCTATTTTGTTTCATTTGTTATATGTCTAGTTTTTGCCAGTGNCATACTGCTTTTTAACAATACAGCTCTGCAATATAGGTTAGAATGAGAATATCTCAAGCATTTTCCTTTTTTCTCAGAGTTGCTTTGACTATCTGTAGTCTTTTGTGGTTCTAATTAATTTGGGGATTTTTTTTTCTATTTCTGTGAGGAACGAGTTTAGTGAGATTGGACTGATAGATGAATTGATTCAAATTTAGTAGATAGATTTTGGTAGAATGACAATTTTCACAATATTATTTCTACCAATCCATGAGCATGGTATATCCTTACATTTTTGAGTCTTTTTCTTTTTTTCAGAGNNGTAAAGTTTTCATTGTAGTAGCCTTTTACCTCCTTTGTTAGGCTTATTTCTAGATATTTTATATCCTTTTAAGGATCTTGTGGACAAGAGTAAGTACATGATCTCTTTTTAAACATGCTTCTTGTTAGCTTACAGACAAGCTATTGATTTTTGTAAGCTGATTCTATATCTTCCAACTTTATTGAAATTGATAATAATTTCTAGATGCTTTCTGGTAGAACTTTCAAGATATCTTTTGCATAATACATCATCTGCAAATAGGAGCATTTTGAATTCTTTTTTTCTGTTAGTATGTATATCTCTGTAGTTTCTTTCTGTTATCTTATTGATTCAACCAGTGTTTTAAGTATGATATTGGAAAAAAAATGTGGTNGTAGTGGACTGTACTAATTTAGTACTTGTTTTAATGAGATTAACTCCAGTTGTCCTCTGTTTAGGATAATGTTCACTGTGGATTTGTTATGTATAGTCTTTATTATATTTAGGTAGGTTCCTTTCAGTCCTACTCTAGCTACCAATTATATCATGAAGGCTTGTAGGATTGTGTTAAAGGCATTTTATGCATCTACTGAAATGACCATGTGATTTTAAGTCCATTTATGTGATTTATCCTTCTATTGACTTCCTTATATTGAGTCAACCTGCATCTCTGGGATGAAGTAAATTTGATCATTTTTAGATAAGCTTTCTATGTCATTTTCTTTTCTCTTTTCCTTCTTTTCTTTTTTTAAGACAAGGTTTCTCTGTGTAGCCCTGGCTGTCCTGGAACTCACTCTGCAGATCAGGCTGTCCTGGAAGTTAGAGATTTACCTGCCTCTGCCTCCTAAATGCTGGGATTAAAGATGTATACAATTTATGTTTTTGACTATATTTTCTTAAAGGATATAGGCATGTAATTTTTATGTTTAGTTGTATCTTAACCTGGTAGAGTAACACTGGCATCTAGAAGATGTTTTGAAGAGTTTTTTTTTCTTTTTCTACTTTTTAAAAAATAATTTAGGAAATATTAACCATAGATAATCTTTGAAAGTCTGGTAGAGTTCTACTGTGAGTCTATCTGGTACAGGACTTAGTTCAGGTAGAAGATTTTCTATTATTGCTTCACTCTCCCCATTTATTATGGTCTGTTTGGGTGTTGATATCTTGGTTTAACTTTGTTGGTTTCTATGAATTCAGAAATTCATAGATTTCTTTTAGATTTTACAACTGAGTGGATTGCAGCCTTCCAAAGTATTTCCTTATAATATTCTAAATTTCTTTGGTGTCCTTTATAATGTTTCTCTGTTTCTTTCATAATCTTTTTAATTTACATCATCTCTTTTTATTTTTGATTAGTTGGGTTGACTGTCTGTTAATCTTGTTTATCTTCTCTAGGAATCAGCTTTTTTATTGGTTGATAGTCTGTATTAGTTTTTGTTTGTTTTATTTCTTTAATTTCTGCTCTAATATTTCTTAGTTTTTGCCATCAACTTGNTTTGGATGTGTTTTGTTCTTTTTTTCCCCAAATTTTACTTGAACCATTAAGTCATTTATTTTTGCTATTTCTGATTTTATACTGTAGGCAGTTAGAGCTATACATTTCCCTCAGAGGACTGCTTTTAATGTGTCCCAGAGGTTTTGTAACAGTTTCATGTTTATTTAGTTCCAGAAATACATTTTATTTATTTCTTGACTTCTCCTTTGACTCATTCATTGTACGGTAGTAAACTATTTCATCTTTGTGTGTTTGTGTATATACTAGAGACTCATTTGCTGTCAATTTGAAGTTTGGTTTGCATTATTATCAAATAGGATATACAAAGTTATTTTTGTTTTCCTGAATTAGTTCAGGTTGTTTTGCATCTCAGTGTGTATTCTATTTCATAGAAGCCTTCATGGGATGCTGATCAGAATCAATAANCTTTCTTGTTTTTCTGGAATATTCTGAGATATCACTTAAAGTCCATTTTACATCTGCTGCTATTTACTTCTGATGTGTTTCTGATTATTTTTGTCCAAATGACCTGTCAAATGGAATTGGAGAAAATGGAATACTGAAATCACCTACTATTTATTAATGGATTGATATTAATATGTGCCCGTGATCTCACTATTACACATTTTTAATGAAATTGGGTACACAAATATTTTGCATATATATTTGTGTGTATATATAGTGAATCTATAAACATGTATATGGCATTTATACCTTAAATTTATAAATTTATAAACTTAAGGTATAAGTGTCCATTTGTTTAACAATTTCCTTGATTACAATTTAGTATCATTTTTTATCTCTTTAGATTAATTTTAATTTGAAGTTTATTTTGGCAGGCATTAAGATAGGAATATCTGCTATCCCACTGAAATATTTTTTTCCACCTTTTAGCTTTAAGATTGTAGATATGTTTAGCACTAAGAGAAATTTCTGGATTTCATTTCTTAATCCAATCAGCCAGCTTGTCTTTTGATTGGAGGATTGAGAGCATTTATATTGTTCACCATACTTAGTAATTATGGAAAGGCAANTTAAAACAACTTTGAGATTTCATCACACCCAGTCAGAACAGACAAGATCAACAAAACAAACAACCAAAAATGCTGGGGAGGATGTGGGAGAAGGGGAACCTCCTAAAGTTATGCCACTTGAACAAAAAGTACTTCCCTTGAGAGCCATAGGCCATCTAACAAACATTCAACAGCTGCAGGAAAAACTTCTTTTCTAGTTGTTCAGGAAAGTCCAATAGAATCTGGAAACAATGTAGCTTTTTGCCTTTGCCATTGGTTGTCTCCCAGAGGTGAAGGTAAATTCCTATTGCTGAAGATGTAGTTACTTGGGCCACAGTACTTGGACAATTCAATCTGGATTTAATCTGAGAGCTTCTTCCTTGTGGACATGCTTTCATAGTACCAGATATGCTATGTGAGATGCCAAAGGAGGAAAACAATCAACAATTCTACCCATCTATGTAGTCTATGCATCAAAACAATGACTAACAGGGCAATATATATATTTGGATTTTGAGACAGGGTTTCTCAGTGTAGCTTCAGAGCCTATCCTGGAACTCACTCTGTAGACCAAGCTGGCCTCAAATTCACAAAGATCCACCTGTCTCTGCCTCCTGAGTGCTGGGATTAAAGCCATGCACGATTAAAGCCATGCACCACTACTGCCCAGATGGCAAGATATTTTTAAAGGTACAATAATGGCACTAATCTTGGTTATAACTAAAAACTGTCCAATTGTACTTAAAGCTCATTCAACAGGAGGGTAATCATTCCTCATACTGTTGAAAAATTTTAAGAGCTGCAGGATTGGGAGATCTGTTGAGATAATGTCCCCTAAAAATGACAGGGAAGCTACACCCATGAAACTTCANCAATATGCCTGCCTAAACAATACCCAAACAATGACAANCAACACTANTAGACATGCTGAAGTGAAATGGAGAACTTTCACGTGGCCCTACCCATAGACAAAACTACAGACAACACATGAGTGATGAGGGTNGAAGAAGTAGTATTTCCAAGGGATGAGCCTCCTACTTGGTGGCCAAATACTAAGCAGTCAACCCTGAAATCACTTTCTTGAACAACAACTAGAAAATAGGTTTCCATGCCTTGTGCTGAATTTTTGTTAGATGGTTTATGGCTCACAAGAAGCACTTTCTGTTCAAGTGGCATAACTTCATTTCATATCTATATATCTATATCTAGATCTAGATCTATATATATTTGATTCACAGTTTCAAAGGGTGAAGTCCATTGAAACATGGAAGAAATGGCAGCTAGAAAGGTTTTTATCAGTGGTAACAGGACCTTGTGATATGACTTGTTCTTGGAGACCAGAAGCAGTCCTGTCACAAGTTATGCACCTCTGCCAGCCAGGACTCGTGGCCTGAATGTTGTGCATACTCCCAAAAATGCACAGCCACCTAGAGCCCACCTACATACTGAAACACATGAGCTTGTGAAGGAAGGAAGTTTCACATACGAAGCTTAACAGTAGTTCAAATTTCAGTTTGGGGTAGAGCCATCACAGTGATTTNTCCAATATTTGCAGCATTGTGAATTATTATTGTGAATTATTATTCAGCATTATTATGACAATGTACCAAGGGCCAAATTTATCCACTTTGACTACTCCAGAACTTGCTACTTTCTGGTTTATGTATGTATTTGTACTAGCCATCTATCTCTTTATGGTTTTGATTTTTCTTGAGATAGACTCTCAGTCTATTTGTTCAGATACTAGGTCCGAATCTAGCTGTATAAATTGATACATTTTAGAATTTCCTTGAGCTAGTTTGTGGGGATTTGTTGTTGTTGTTTCAATTGTAAACAAAAATATCCTGTCTAATGTGTTCAGAGATGGTTGCTAACTGGCTTTCCAGAATTCTAAATACCAGTGGAGGATGTAGAAATCAAAATCAGAGAGAGACGAACTTGATCGGCTTTGAAGAGTGGAAGAGTCTCTAAAATCTAAGTNGGATTCTTGCTAAAACCAGGACAGGCAGACCACAGAGGGAGGGTGGAAAAGAAGAATGGGCCAAGGTTTGGTCCAAAGGGATGCTCTGGACGTGGAGTAAAGTTGGTTCAAGAGAAAAATCTGTATTAGTATAAAATAAGAGGAAATCTGGCTGTGTCCTTCCAGCTGTTTTCCTTCATCATGTCAGTGGTACTCATTGGAGAATATCCAAGAATTACAATGCCTGCATGCCATGCTTTAAATGAAGCCTTATTTTAGGTTCAGATTGTCTGGCATGAGGGTTTTTAAGAGAGAGAGAGAGAGAGAGAGAGAGAGAGAGAGAGAGAAACACAATAGAAAACTATGAATCATTTACTGTGTAATTTAAACATGGCCATAACACAGATTAAAAAAAAATTACAGAAGCTACATTATATCAAAACACTTTATATTTTGAAAAGAATAATAAGCATGGTTTCCTACATGATAAATAAGAGAATTATTTTAGGTAAGACTCCTAAAATAAAATCAGATATCAAATTTTCACATTGAGAATAGTTATATTAGAAGTGGTATGGTAGTTTGAATGTAATTGGCTCCCATAATCTCATAGAGAGTGGCACTATTAGGGGGTGTGGCTTTGTTGGAGTAGGTACGGCCTTATTGGAGGAAGTGTGTCACTGAGAGGGCAGGCTTTGAGGTTTACTATGCTGAGGATACTATCCAGTGTCTCAGTCAACTTCCTATTTCCTGCAACATGTAGGACTATCAGCTACTATCCTAGTACCAACTCTACCTGCATGCCAACATTCTCTCTGCCATGAAGATAATGGACTGGACCTCTGAAATTGTATGCAAGCCACCCCAATTAAATTTTTTAACTTTATAAGAGTTGCTGTGGTCATGGTGTCTCTTCACAGCAATAAAAACCCTAACTAAAACAAATGGTACATGACTTTATTATGTTTCATGATCCCAATATAAGTTCATTAGAGAGATCAGGACTCTATGCTTAATTGGCGCTAATTTTTACATGATATGAATCAGTTTTCATGGGAAAACATATTATAAGGAACTATGAGTACAGAAGTATTGTCTGAATAACAATGATTTAAAATTAACCATCAAGACTTTCTTTTTGTCAAGAGCCAATTTTACAACTCTCCTTATTTCTTGTGTATATTCTTTTAGAAGGAATCTACCAAAACATCTGTACTTTCTTGCATTCCTGTTATGATTTTACACATTTCTATATCTCACACAGATAAGAAGATTCAAATAAATTTTGGTGATAAAAGAAAACACCACCTTCTGTATGTTGAGAATTCCAATGACAACTTTCAGCGGAATGTGAATTAAAATGGCTAGGTTATAAATCCCCTGAAAATAAGGTTTATAATGGAAATGCTGACAGGCATTTAACAATAGCAGCAGTAGCTGGCACCACTGTAATAAAGGGACTTAAATGAAAAAAAAATGTATGCCTCACAAAGACATGCATATTTCAGGCTGAAGCTATGTGCACACTCAATGTAGGGATAGATGATAGTGTGCCTCAGCAATTATGATGCATGGGGCTGCTAACAAAGGTTCCTGATTGTCAGAAAGTTTAAGGAAAAGCCTGAATTCGGTATTCTTCCTGTTCTATTACACTTGCACCATCATCTTAGGAATATATTTTATTCCACTTTCCTATGAGAGCAAAGAAAAGCTTAGTCAGAAATTGAGCCTCGGGACCCAGACAGGTCTTATAACACTAAGTCCCTGAAGTCCTCCATAGAATGAATGATTGAAGTGCTGGTTAGATATTTCTTCATGGAATACCAACCCTATCCTCTAAGGATGCTGAATCTTTTCAGTCATGGAGTTCCCCATGCTGTTTGTTACAGTTCTCTTTCCTAGACAGGGCAGTAGACGTAANTGACTCCTGTGAACCANCTGCATGCTGAAAGTTAACCCCCATTGCATCTGAACTGTATGTTAGACAAGTTGTTTTCCTTTCTTCTTAGCAGTGAGTCANACAACAGTCACTTCCTCCTCCTCCTCCACCTCTTCCTCCTCATCCTGGTCTTCTTCTTCATTTTTTATTCTACTTCTGAATTTTAAAACCATTTGTTTACAAAGAAAGAACTGATTATTAAGTTTGCCGGTTTGTGTTGTTCTGATTATGCCTATAAAAGAAAAGAGTTTTAAATCTTCTTAAAAAAACATANCTAGATCCAAGCTTATCACTTGTAGATTCTTATTTCTAGACACCTGTGCCCCAGGTTATCACCANAGAGATCCACTGTGTAATTCTGTTTAACAAATAACAGTCTTTGGTTATTTGGGGATAGAATTTTCCCCAGGAATGGGATAAAGGCCTGCTGGTGTTGGAATCTGTGTATTCTTTCTTCATGCCTGTAAATCCCACCCAAACTGTCAAGGTTGACAATTCAAAAGGATAATCAAAACCACTTTTTACTTTCCTTCTTGTAACTGCCACAGGCAAATTTTAAAAGATACGATAACTGGTCTCAAAGAATGACTNNTATAAATATTTGATATAAGCTGAAATGAATACTCTGGATATGACTATAAGTCATAAAACTGTTTAGTTTCTAAATTAAAGGTAACTATGACTATATGTGCTTATATTTGTATATGCAGGCTTGAATTNTCAATTGTTTAACTTAATTAAATTAAGTAGTTTAATTTAATTGCTTTAAATAGTATATGTATACAAATTACATTTTAAAATTATATGTGCNTATGTATAAGCATAGATATGTTAATACAAATTTTAATACACAAAATTGAGAAAAAGCAAAGTATAAAATAAAAATCTGTTTTTACATAGCTTATTTCATTTCTCTAATATCACATGTTAATATGTTGAAAATATCCCAATATTGTTTATAATAACTAAAATTAATATTTTTCACTGTAGATTTTAAACATTTGCTAACTTGTATAAGCACTCTTTAAAATGTATAACAAACATAAGAAAAGTAAATAAATTGTGCATTGTAAATAAATTCTAAAAGGTTAACTGGAGGGAGTTGAACACCCATGGCTTAAGACAAAGTATAGCAGGCACTGGGAGTTGACTCCTTGGTCTTCTCTCATCAAAGTTATTATCAACTGCAATAGCAACGACTTCATTTGAATCTTCCAAAAATCCTGTTATGATGACTTATTNAAGAATGAATATAGGCTCCTAAGGTTGAAAATAGCAGAGGGACAAAGAAGAGAAAGGGTTATAACATGTGTGTCAAAGAGTGGGTTAGTGTTGTGAGCCATGGAGTCTCACTTCTTCATTTGAACACTGAGAAATCACTTGGAATGTTCTGGAATGTTGATGACTGAAGGATTGAGCCTCCATCTAGCCTCTGGTTCCTGTTTGACTTGCTGAGGTTTTCCCAGAAGAATTTCTCTATACATTGGTTTAAGCAAGGGTAGATAAGCTTCATGG
>LZPO01108249.1:83577-95101 GCA_001675575.1 Neotoma lepida | reverse complement strand
TGTGTGTGTGTGTGTGTGTGTGTGTGTGTGTGTGTGTGTGTGTGTGTACCTATGAATGGAGGTCAGAGGACAACCTTCAGATGTAATCCCTCTTTCTATTATGTGGGTACTGGGAATACAAATATGGTATGCATCTTGTTGGCAATCATGTTTTCTCCCAAAGCCATCATGCTAGCTCCAGCTACAAAGCTTTAAATCATAACATCTCTTCCCTTCCCCCAATCATACATTCATCTCAGAAGTAAAATAGGATCCAACTAGACAAGTCCACAAAGTACTTCACAATTTCAAGAGTTTAAAAGACCTCAGTGCACATCTCACCTGAGACTCAAGGCAATTTCTTAAGTGAGATGCTACAACATAAAAACAAGTGTCACACACAGTGACACACAACAAACATTCCCACTCTATAACAGAATAATCAGAGCACAGCAAGGAAGGATCAGATCAAAATCCAGAAGGCAAACACCCAGTCAGCTAACTCCAGTTTTGACACCTGGAACTCCTGCTGCACTGCTGACCCAGTCTGCTAACTCCAGTTTTGCCATCTGGGGCTCCTGCTGCACTGCTGACTTAGGTGACCCCCATCTTTCCAGCTTCACTTGAAACATACATAGCCTCTTTCCCAGCCATGCTCCAATCACTGCTTGCAGCTTTCCTTAGCAGGTCCCATACTTACGTCCTTCAAACTCCTGGCATCTCCAGTATCTTGGGCCATGCAATAATTTGGTTTTGTAACAAGTTGATATCCTCAGACTTGAGTGGTCTGAATGATTGTGATATCTATGACTTGTTTCTTTCTATCACATTAAACAATGTTGTATTAATTCCAAGCAATACCTCATGTTTTCCAACATTCCACTTTAACAGTATTGGTTTCCCACATTAATTCCCTTATATTCATAAGGGATGACAAGATTCTGCTACACAATTTGACTTTACATGATGCTTTCTGCTATAATTTGGCCTATGAGTTTTACATGTTGGACAAAGTTTCTGCCAGTCATATGTGGAAGGTCTCTATTTCACATGAATTCACTCATCATTTATTAGAATATTGTTTTCCAGTACATAGGCTCTGATGATAACTAGGATATAAAGAAGAGTGGAACAGTGCTCCTCATTCTTTACTGTCTTAGTTTGATTTCTGTTGTGATAAACACCACAACCAAAACTACTTAGGGGAGAAGAGAGGTTGTTTCAGTTCACTGGCTACACTTCATCATCCATGGAAACCAGGGCAGGAGAACACAGTAGAAATCTAAGGCAGCAAGTGATGTCGGACAACAGAGGTGTGCTAGTTTCTGGCTTGTGCCTTTCGGCTTCAGCTCAACCAGCATTCTGTTACCATCAGGACCAGCTGCTCAGGAGTGGCATCATCCCAATTGTTCTAAGTTCTCCTATATCAATGAGAATTTATGGAAATACACCATTGACATGGTCATGGCCAATCAGATCCAGATTGAGACTCTGTCACATACTGCTTGGCTGTGTGAAATTGAGAACAGAAACAAATAGGACATCTGCATTGTAGAGCTACTTGTCAATGCAGATTCTTTGGTGCTGATCGTGATTAAAAATATTTTTTAAATTTTTTTCCACATCATTTGGGTGTGTAGAGTTTCCCTCTACTACAATGTCTCAGGGAACACTTTGAGGACACTTTGGATATGAAAGTCAGGTAAAGGGAATACCATAATCTTAGCACTTGTAGTGCTTCTTACCAACATGAACCCTATGATTCTTATAATAGAATAAAAAGCAACTAAACACATGGCGATATTTTATACATTTACAGAGACTCTATCTTGTGTGACTTCCTTGAGGTTCAACAAGGGCTGAATAAGCTTTTCAATATTCTTCACATTTGTAAGGTTGTTGCTCAGTATGAGTGCTTTTCTTTCATTTAAGGTATGAGGATCGTTTAAAAGCATTGTCACACCCTCCAGAGTTGTGCTGTTTGTCTCCAGGATAAATTCAGGTCAGAAAGTGTTGATTGACTGGTAAAACTCTTTAGCATATTCCTCACACGTGTATAGCTGTTCTTCACTATCGATTCTTTTGCGCTGGGTAAGATCTGAATGCTTCCAAAGGTTTTACTACATTCTCTACACTTGCAGGGCTTCTAGGCAGAATGAATTTTCTTTATATCTTTTAGGATCTGAAGAAGTATAAACCATTTTATGAACATTTTAACATTTGTATTATTTCACTGAGTTTGACCTACCTGTGTTGAAGACTATTATAAAGCTTATCAAACAGTTCACACTTGAGGCATTTCTCTCCAGTATGAATTATCAGGTGTTTCAAAAAAGTTTTTAGCTAGTGCAAAAGACCTTGGCACATTCTTCACACTTGTGGGCTTTCTCTCACAGATGAATCCTTTGATGCTGTTTAAGACCAGAGGACTGGTAGAAGGCCTTGCCACATTTTCCACACTTGTAACGTTTCTCTCCGGTGTGAATTCTATGGTGTTTAGAACGTGCTGTGTAAGTTCTGAAGTCTTTGCCACATTCTTTACACTTGTAGGGTTTCTCTCCAGAATGAACTCTTTGATGCTCCTTAAGGTTTTTCGTACAGTAGAACAGTTTTCCACATTCTTCACACTTGTAAGGTTTCTCCCCGGTATGAGCTAATTTGTGTTGAGAAAGGTATGACTGAGTAGAGAAGCCTTTGCCACATTCTGCACACTTGTAGGGTTTCTCCCCAGAATGGACTCTCACGTGACTAGAAAGTTGCCAGGGAGTTCTAAAGACCTTGCTACATACTTCACACTTGTAGGGTTTCTCTCCAGAATGGATTCCCAAGTGAGTAGAGAGATGTGAGGGANACCTGAAGGCCTTGCCACACACTTCACACTTGTAAGGTTTCTCCTGAGAGTGACTTTGCTGATGTTCCTTAAGCTTTGAGGAATAATAATACAGTTTGCCACATTCTTCACATTTGTAGGATTTCTCTTCTGTATGAATTCTCTGGTGTACAGAAAGCAATGATGGAGCACTGAAGGCCTTACCACATTCTTCACACTTGTAGGGCTTCACTCTTGAATGCGTTCTCTGGTGTTTAATGAGGTGTGAGTTCCAATCAAAGGCTTTGCCACAGTCTTTACACGTATAGCATTTTGTTCCTGGCAAGTAAAAGTTGAATACGAATAAAAGCAGAGCAAACATGCTTTGTGTTTATAAGGCTTATTTTCAAAATAGAGACATTTACTTATAGTTGAATTTTTCTATATAAATGAGCTACATTCAAATTTCTACACCTGTATTCAATGGAACCTAATTCAAAAACACACTAGGTGGAAATCATGTAACCTTGCACTGAAATAAGAAGACCATGACAACACAGAACATAGAAACTAAGCAATGTTAATCAAAATCAAACATGTAAGGAAGGTGTAACATCAACAGTCAAGAAAACCCTTAAGAGCATTAAGAAAAAGGGTCCATTGAAAACTACAGAAATTTTATGACTAGATAAACAAAAAGTATAATAGTCAAGCTTGGAAAGCACAGGTATATGCTATATATATATATATCTCCTAGGTACAGATCTTTAGTTTTGGAAGGTAAGAATGTTAAACTACATAAGAAGAAGACTGACTGTCCATAACAGTATTAAATAACATATTTCAAGGATTTAAGAAAGGAAGCTTTATGTATATTTTATGAAGAGAATAAATACCTGAGACAATTTATGAAAAATAAGTCAAGTTCACTTAGAAATGATAGTTTTGGAGTCGCTGTAAACACAAGCTGACCTGAAGGGAGAAGAACAAAGCCTGGGAAACTCAAAGCATCACAAACATCTGACAGACATCTTCCATTGACAGCAAAAGACAGAAAGGGAGATCCTTAAAAGTGATTTCGACCAGGAAATAGCATCTCAACGCACATAGCAAGACCTGGCTCTGCTGGATCTCTGGCCTCCCACTCTGTCCTCTCATTCCTACATACCTGTTTGCATGGCAGCTGCCTCTTGTCTCTTCACATCTGAAGGCTCTTGTCTTTGCTCTAGAAATGTGACCAGGTATGGCTTACAGGAAGCAAAACCTGTTTGTGGAAAGGGGACAGCATTGTTAGTGTGTTCTCCTGGGAATGACATGCCCTCTCCAGGATTGTGTGTCTAGGGGATCAGAAGATAATACAAAGNATTGTAGAGGATTGGCTCTTCATGTGTTATATGATAGGCATTATCAGAATCCTTACAAGGTGCTTAGGGTCTGCAGGTCCTGAGTTCCACCCTACTCATTTACAAGGAAAAATATTAGAAGTGAAGAGTGTGACATTCTCTACAACATGCATGCCTCTTGATCCTGCCACTTAATTTCTAACATAACCGCTGATGTGGAGGATACTTGTAACAAAACAAAACCAAAAGCCAACAAAAGGTTATAAGCACAAGAAGAAATGAAACAGTTTTAAGGTATAACAATAATTGCCCTAATTACCTTTAAAAGTCGCTTTATGAACCTCATTGTTGGAAGCACAAGCTCCCGTGAGATATTGTACGAAGGAAGCAAGTTTTATGATGACAGTTAATTAAAAGTTCACCACAGAAGTGGTCCTCACCCAGGAACACAAGGTTGCTGAAGTTCTCCAACATCACATCTCTGTACAAATTCCACTGAGCAGGGCCCAGGCATTCCCACTCCTCTGCAGAGAAATAAATGGCCACATCCCAGAATGACAGCATGTCCTGAAATAAAGAAAAAAGAATGAATACCACACATTGTGTTGATTAAAACTGTCAGTAATTACATAAATACCAAGAGGCATATGTGCTTCTGTGTACAAATCTAAAGGTTACCCAGATCTAGAGCTATGCAGCTGATATAGGTAAGTAATATCCCTAAAATACATCTGATGTACTAATGTGATGTTACATGGGACTCATGTTTAAACAGAGTGAATGGCGGAAAACCTAGAAACTCCTGTGAATATTATACTTTTAAGAACCATAAAATGGAGAATTAGTATATCTACAAAATAGTATGTTGGGGCTGGAGATATGGCTCAGCAGCTAAAAGCACTGGCGGCTCTTCCAAAAGACTTGGGGTTGATTCCTAGAAGCCCTGCGGCTGCTCACAACTTTCTCTAACTGCAGCTGCAGAGGATCAAACAATCTTTTAGACATGCACACTAGCAAAACAACTATACACAGAAAATAATCTACTCCCCAGTGACTAAGAATTCAAATATATGAGCCTATGGGGGCCATGCTCATTCATTCCACCACAATTATCATGGCTGCCCTGCGAAATGGATCCTAGATATGTACAAGTCTATTCAGATATCTTAGTGTTTCTTACTAAGGACAAACTCACACAAACAAGTAACATGAAATCAAATTACTGTGCTTAAAGCAGATTAAAATGTCTGTTTCCAGTATAATGGAGAACAATGTGAATATGTACATAGAGTAGGTTCTATCAATCAGAGTGAGGACAGTTTACTACTTCACAGTAGGCCTAAGAATTTTCCAGAACTCATCCCTGAATTTCTTGCAGTTCTCACTCAGGAGCTAGGTCCCATCACTGGTTTTCTAGAAGCCACAACTGTGTTTCTTGTGCCGTTGCCAGCATGTCCCCCTCACGGATACTTTTCTCCTCCTTAAAGTCTTGCCATCTTCCTTACAGTAGGTGAATCTTTAGGGATTTGGGGAGTTCTTGCAGGTGTCCTCTTGTGTTTCTGAAACTTGTATTTCTCCTTTCTTAGGCACTGGGGAAGAGTGGGCTCTTGTAGAGAGGTTGGCTCTTCTAAACATTCTCCATTGTTGTGAGGTTTTCTCTGTCCTACCTGCCAGTTCCCACATAACCATACAGAGATTTATTATTAATTACAAAAACTCAGCTGATAGCTTAGGCTAGTTTCTAACTAGCTCTTATAACTTAAATTAACCCATTTCTATTATTTATGTGCTGCCACGTGGCTTGTGGCTTGTTACCTCATCTCCTACGTGATCTGCTTCCTCTGTGTTTGGCTGGCAACTCCACCTTTCTTCTTCCCAGCATCCTCTCTGCCTGGAAATCCTGCCTAGCTATTGGCTGTTCAGCTTTTTATTAAACAAATCAGAGTGACATCTTTATAGTGTATAAAAAGATTATTCCACAACATTCCCCCTTTTTGTCTAAATAAAAAGGAAAGGTTTTTAACTCTAACACAGTAAAACTATATACAGTAAGAATAATTATCAAGTAAGAATTACATTCACAATGTCCAGTCTATTAGTATTTGGCAAATTTAGAGAAATATTTCATTATCTACCCTCTCTTAATGAGTCTAAAGTTTTGTACCTAATTCATTTTCTATTCTAACTGGTATTGCCAACCAAAGCTATTTTTTTAGACCACAAAACATTTTTTTAGATAAATAATTTAAGCTTTTAGGTCTCTCAACCTTATACACTTTACACCTCTTTTGTGAGTGTCTTTTCTGAATTTAGTAAGAAAGAAAACTATATCTATCTAATCTTCAACTACATCCAAAAAGGCTAAGACCCTCTCTAAGCCCTGCTCTAGTACTTTCTGTCTCTCTATCTGTCCTCAGTCCTCCAAAACCCCTACGGTTAATTTTGGTCAGCTAGTAGCTAGCTCTGTCCTCTAATTCAAAGCAAATTTTACTGACAGTCTTGGGAACATCAGAATGTGGTGCCATTTGTAGTGAGTCTTTCTGTCCTGCCAGCCAGCTCCCAAATCATGACACAGAGACTTATTATTAATTATAAAAGGTCTTCCAATAGCTTAGGCTTGTTACTAACTAGCTCTTACAATTTAAATTAACCCGTTTTTATGAATCTACCTTTTTGTTTCATGGCCTTATTACCTTTATTCTGTACTGCCCATGTTGTTTCTTCTTCTGGATGGTGACTCCTCATAACTCCACCCTTCTTCCCAGTATCCTCTCTGCCCCCCAAATCCTGACTAGTTATTGGACATTCAGCTTTTTATTAAACTAATCTAAATGACACGTCATCACAGTGTACAAAAAGATTATTTCACAACACTCTATTTCCATAACATTGTGCTAGACTGGGAGCTGAATGGATTTCCTTTTCAATGTTCTTTTATTAACTCATGCACATAAAGCTTATTCATCCAAAGGAATGGAAAGATCACACTGTCACATCTTAAGATTCCATAAAAACCCAACTACTGCCCATGGAAATGCAGAGCATTTATGCCTCCTCAGAAGATGAGATGTGCCAGAATAAACCTCAGTGAGAAACCCACAGATTGTTGATGAGTTTCAGCACAGCAGAAGATGGTAATCTAAAGAAGAGTGCATTGAAGTAAAAGAAAAAAGGGGCTGGGAACACAGCTCAGTGGAGAAATTCTAGCTCAGATGTGTGAGGTTCAATTTCCAGCAAGGAGAGGTGGACTGAAGGAATAGTCAAGGTGCTGTGCTTGCTAATGCCCCATTCACATACACTAGCAAGGCAGGACTTGCGGGATAGTCTCCAATTTTCTGGCTCATTCCTCAGGATTTTAAGAGTAGAGCAGACATCTAATGTCTATCTCCTTTCAGCCTGACCAAGAACCTAATCCTTATCAGTCTCCCTCAGAGAGCCAATGAGAAGGGCATAGTGTCTTGAGTGATGGGGTCAAACCATTGAGAAAAGGATGCAGTCCAAGTGATAGGTTCCTATCCTATACTATATTATAGAGGTCTTTGAAATTCTAGCTGGAGGATTCTTAAAGCCTAATGTCAATAAGCATTATAAGGCCTATGAACAGTAAATATGGACAGGAAATAGGAAAAAAAAGAAAAACAACAAAAGTACAAATATGCTCTGAATATAAGACCTATGCTAATTGTCTGACTGAGAATTCAAACAAGTAAACCAAAAGTCAGAATAATAACTGGAAATGTAAGTAAGGGCATTAGAAATCAAAATGTAATAATGTATGACATGCACAGGATGTGGCTGAAAACACTGTAGTGAATGGCAAACGATAAAGACCAAACAGTACACACTGCAAACAGAAAGGCTTTCGGGTTACAAGCGCAGGAAGACGTTTAAGAACTCTAAAGACCCTCGGGATGGTTCAGTGAAGAAGGTGCTTGAAACCCAGTCTGATGACCTGAAGTGGATCCAGAAAACTCGCACAGAGCAATGAAAGAAACAATTCTCCAAATGATCTGCACATGTACAGCATGGCATGCATTTTTACACCCAGGGTGATGTGGTAATATATTGTGTACCCTAATAAAACTTGCCTGAGGGTCAGAGGACAGAGTCAGCCACTAGATTAGACACAGAGGTCAGGCAGTGGTGGCACACACCTTTAATCCTATGAGGCAGAGATCCATCTGGATCTCTGTGAGTTCAAGGCCACACTGGGCTACAGGAGACTGATCCAGTACAGGAGAGAAACAGAGCCAGGCAGTGGTGGCACACACCTTTAATCCCAGCACTTGAGATCTCATGCCTTTGCTTGGAAAGCACACACACCTTTAATCCCAGGAGGTAATATGGCAGGGCAGAGAAAATTACATAAGGTGTGAGGAAACAAGAACTCACTCTCTTTAGGCTGAGGATTTTGTAGAGGTAAGAACTAGTGGCTGGCTGTTCTGCTCCTCTGATCTTTAAGCAAGTTTATTAGGGTACACAATATATCACCACAGGGTGAGCCTGAGAAAACTTGTGCTGACAAGCCCAAAGAGTTTAAGAACTGCAATTAGACAGTGGGCCCTACTCCTGCCATACTCTATAGGCATGGCATCTCAGGCCTCTACTCTGATACTCAGTGGCAAGGTGACTTTGGGACTGGCCTCTGTGTGGCTCTGGCTGACTACACCTTTCCTGAATTCACACATGGCCGCTTATCAGTGCTAGCCACTAGCCTATGCTCTCCAAGAACTTCTGGACCTGCACCAGTGCCATCTTCCCAAGCTGCCACCAACAAAGGATTTCACAGTGGATGTGGGTCAGCCCTGCAAAGCACCCTAACTGGAGAGGATGCTCCAGTGGGGACCTGGAGCATTTCCTGCCCCTGTTCCCCATTTGGTGAGAAGTCTGATTACCGTAATCTTTATAATATGACATTCAAGGAATGCTTGTGTGGATAAACCACATATTCAAAAGATAGATCTCATGTGAATGTGCAGCATAGCACCTCAGAGCCCACTGGCCATGCACTCTGCAACAGAGCAAAGTCCTAAGACACTTGTATTTCCTTTTTGTGCCTCAGAGAATTTTTTTAGAGGATCCAGACAATCCTGACAACCAGGAGATTGTGAGACTGCAAAGATAGCAAAACAGGGCTGGATTCTTGATCAGCCTCCAACAACTATGACTTTCCATTTCAGACCTAGTGTATCTATGGATTACAGAACACATTAGAAACATCATAAAGAGCCAATTCACAGGTCTCTGTCCAGGATCTTGACCCACAGAAAGGTGACATGGAGCAATCATTCACTCTTGTCTTAACAAACTTGGCAATACTCTGACTCGCAGCAACACATCAGGTATTACTTTGACTAAGAGCATATGATTGTAACACTGAAAAGACAATGGAGACCATAGGGAAATATTGTTTTTAAAAATGGACTTTAGACTTAATAGTTTTTGAGCTTCAATCTTAGGTGTCTAAATATAAGGGTTAATTTTAACTGCTCAGTAGATGGCTAATGCCTGTTCCTAATGAAACAGTGCATGGACTTCAACCTGGAAACACCTGAGGTTTACAGACTCTTGCATCTGACTTGTTTTTCCATAGCTACCACAAACAAGAAAACAACTGAATACAGGTTTTTATAGTCTGTCCAGACACACTGATATATACTTTTCAATTCAAAATATGTCATTAAGGTTGAAAACTGTCACTGGGCTCGCTGACAGAAATATTTTAACTCAAAAGCAGAAAATGACTTCAACCTGTGCTTCTTGGGTTTATTCCTTACTCATTTTTGACTCTCATCCAAATCTGTCCAAATAACGTTTGTGTCTTCTCTGCCTGGACTCTGTCATGTACACAGCCATCACCAGGAACTGAATGTCATTACCCAACACAAGGTCCCTTCTGAATTTTCCAAAAATGACATGTTGAACATGACAAGGTTACTGCCAGAGTCTGTGGAAACAGAAACTCCATTCATATCCTCACTCACACTAACATTAGGATAACATGAAAAGAGCCTGGGAGAAGAGGGGCAGGAACACACACCATGGGAGACCGGACTCCTCCTCAAGTAAGGGAAAAAAATCCCACTTAACTGTTGGCTTTACTGGCTGGATGGTGGCCATACCATCCAGGACAGTGGAAGGACGATGGTAGATGTGGCTGTCTTTTAACATTTGAAGAACCAGAATTCTGTTCTGGCTGTCAGTAAAGAAGCATTACAGACACAGTTGAACTTAGGTGTAAGGACTTGGGATGGCATTTAAGTTTTAAAGAAACAGGTGGGAATATAAACCACAGAGAGATGCAGTACAGGACAAGTGCACAGTTGGAAATGGGCAAATGGAGAAAGTCTCTGACGAGAGGAGAAGAAGCAGAGATTGGAAAAATTCAGATAAAAAGACANCATGANGAGGTCATGACAGAAAATAACCGAGATGAATATGCAAAGATAATTAACATTCCCTGCAAATGCTGTGGAATAGTCAAGCAAGGCAATGAGGGGCATCCTTCCCAGCACAGTAAATGCAAATAAGCATCCACTCACCAACACGTGATGTCATTAACAAAAGGACACCAGTGAAATAATTGTAAATTAAACTTCAAATACAGTCAATAGAATTTCTCTAAGCACATGTGTAAGTTTCGAAAATTGGTAAGATGTCAGTTGGATGGATTCTCTGTCAGGTTGCTGGTGTTCAGAAGTGAGAGGAATCAGAAGTAATTACCACAGCCAATAAATATAAAAATAAACTATGTTTTTAAGAATGTTTTTAAAAAAACATGGGGTCTCATGCAGCCTAGGCTCACCTTGAATTTGCTATGAAGCAGAGGATGACTTTGAACTCCAGGTGTCCTGACTCCTCCCGGAAATGCAGAGATGACAGGGATNGANCACAGAANAGACTTAACTNCACCTTTCAATCATAGGTCTGTTTAGTTCAAAATATATATAAATATTTGGGGCCAGTAGGTTATACGTGAGCATGGTGCTGTATCATCTCTACATCATAAGGAAGCTCTTTTGATGTACAAGGCACTGTGCTTTTCCCACTTCACAGAATGTTACTATTTTCCCTACAGATTAGAAACATCAGCTATTAAGTGTCTATTATTTTATATATGGTTGAAAACTCATTGAGAATTCTAGTAGATAGAACAAGGTAGTTTGAAGCCCATGTTTTCTAAGCCTTATGAATTCAATGTCATAAGCCAGTCTTCAGCACAAACACTTGGTTTAACTGAAAGATGGTAAAATATGCAACAGCATAAAAGATACCAGGAGGAACCCCAGTGAGCCACAGCCTTCCAAATTCTTCTTTTATTGTCACTAGCACAGCACAAAAACTTGGGCAAATCTTTCTAGAACTATCCAGGGAGCATCAATGGACCTGGAAA
>LZPO01108249.1:57184-82918 GCA_001675575.1 Neotoma lepida | reverse complement strand
ACATTCGCGTAACTTTGGGGAGAAGCGAAGTTTGAAGACTGATGCGGAAGTTTGGTATCCACAGCCCTTCTTGTGATGTCATAGTGATTGGGACTACATTTCCCACAAGTCAGAGAGATGGACTTCCGGGAAGCGAAGGAAGTTGGTTTGTACACGGCCTGGGTACCTGCCCAGGTGTGTACAGGTGAAGTGGGAAGGAAACAGGCTTGAGCACAGGGACAGCCACAGGGGATTCGGGCTGTTGCAGTCCTGTGATCCCAGCATCCGATGTCAATCTGTAAGCCGAGCCTTTCGCAGTAATGTTTATCACGTTTTCTTGTTATTTCTGCTAAAACGTTGTGGTTATAAAGCTCAGGTCTACTTATTAAGGGGTCTTAACTACCGCATGAAAACTCACATTGATGTGTTTTATTTAAAAATAAGGAAGCGCGCCGGGCGGTGGAGGCGCACCTCTTTAATCTCAACACAAAGGCAAGCGAATCTCTGTGAGTTTGAGGCCAGCCTGGTTTACAAAGGGAGTTCCAGGACAGCAAGAGCTAGATAGTGAAACCCTGTCTCGAAAAACAAGCAAACAAAAAAGGAAGCAGGAAGTAAGGTAGGACTGAGCATCATCTCTTCAAGATGCTTTTTGAAACCATCCTTGGTGACTCTGCCTGTCATCCCTGTCTCTTATACACATCTAGATGTGTATAAGAGACAGGCGCTGCACCCTGCACCAACCTCCATGTCAGAGATCCAAGCACAGTGCTGAGCAGGACATTCGCGTAACTTTGGGGAGAAGCGAAGTTTGAAGACTGATGCGGAAGTTTGGTATCCACAGAGCCTTCTTGTGACGTCATCGTGTTCGGGACTACATTTCCCACAAGTCAGAGCGACGGACTTCCGGGAAGCGAAGGAAGTTGGTTTGTACAGGGTCTGGGTACCTGCCCAGGTGTGTACAGGTGAAGTGGGAAGGAAACAGGCTCGAGCACAGGGACAGCCACAGGGGATTCGGGCTGTTGCAGTCCTGTGATCCCAGCACCCGATGTCAATCTGTGAGCCGAACCTTTCGCAGTAATGTTTATCACGTTTTCTTGTTATTTCTGCTAAAACATTGTGGTTATAAAGCTCAGGTCTACTTATTAAGGGGCCTTAACTACCGCATGAAAACTCAGATTGATGTGTTTTACTTAAAAATAAGGAAGCGCGCCGGGCGGTGGAGGCGCACAGGGCCTCTTTAATCTCAACACAAAGGCAAGCGAATCTCTGTGAGTTTGAGGCCAGCCTGGTTTACAAAGCGAGTTCCAGGACAGCAAGAGCTAGATAGTGAAACCCTGTCTCGAAAAACAAGCAAACAAAAAAGGAAGCAGGAAGTAAGGTAGGACTGAGCATCATCTCTTCAAGATGCTTTTTGAAACCATCCTTGGTGACCCTGCCTGTCATCCAGCGTCTCAGGCTCTTAAGAAAAAATAATCAGAAAACAAGGCTAACAAGGACAATTTATAGACACGTGGTATCTAAACACAAGTAGAGAACGGACGGGGGCTTAGCTTAGGGTAAAGGACTTGGCTATAATGAAGGCAGCCTTGGTTTAATACACAGTAATAAAAATAAATAATGACTGCTCTCCTGTGTTGACACAGTGTGAGTCATACATCTGTCTCTTATACACATCTAGATGTGTATAAGAGACAGGTGCAGTGAAGAAGCTACGTTGGAACCATGGAGTAATGAGAATGCCTATCTCTTCTTAGGAATGTTTATTCCTGCGCAATCCATGCTTGTGAGAAAGATACAAACCCCATCACAAGGAAGATTGCATGTTTTCATGATGGATACTGATTCACAGGAAACTGTTTCTGAGCAGAGACCATGGGAAGTTCATATTAATTTCTTTATTCCAGGCAGTGTGTTCAACCCAATGATGCAGGACACATCTCTCAACTTAGAGAGACTATTCAACAAGCATTGCATCCCCCTGGACATTTGATTGACAAGTCTGTTTAGAATGAGGTCATGACTGCTCTGTCCTCCTCCCTAGTGCTGCAGTGAAGGGCGTTGTCAGCAACCTTAAGACTTAGCATTTCTCAGCATAGCTAGGTTTCCAATATGTGTGTGTGACTGTGTGCACATGTGTGTTTGTGTGTTTGAGTGTGTGCACATGTATGTTTGTGTCTGTTACATGGAAACATGACTGAGAACTACAGATGATGCAGCATTCCTTCACACCTCTCTGCAGTCTCCATTTCTTCCTAGTGGGGTTGCCAGTTTAATTCAAGAGGAGGAGGAGGATTTACCATGGTGCGGGTACAAACTGAACATGCAGGATCTCGGGGGGGGGGGCATATAGCAGGATATTAGTGACTCAGGCATAGTTACTGAAAATTCTACTGAAAATTGAGTTCTCAGGTCTAATGTGTTTGATTAGAACCTGTGACGACTTTATCTAACACCTCTAATAAAAATTTTTGTGTACATCTTGATTATTTAATTTCCTCTCATTGAAACATTGTGCATTAGATGTGATGTTTTAAGTCACTTGAAACTCTGTGCTTACAGACTAAAGAAATGGTTCAGTAGTTGAGTTTGCAACACTCTTGAAGAGGATGTGAGTTTGTTTTCCAGCATGCACGTGGTGACCCACAAGCACTGCAGCGGCAGTTCTCGACTGTAAGAATCCCTCCTCTGCTCTTACTCATGTACAAAACATTTGCACACAGACACACAGTCTCACACTGATAAAATGAAAGAAAATATATAATTAGAAATTTTTAGAATTGGGTGTAGTGATGCATGCCTTTAATACCAGCACTCAAGAGACAGAAGGAGTTGGATCTCTGAACTGCAGGCCAGCCTGTTCTAAAGAGAAAATTCCAGGAAAGCCAGGGCTACACATAGAAACCTTTTCTGGGAAAAAAATTTTTTTTCAAAATCTCAAGTTTGAACTTTAGAAAAGGAATTGCTCTTTAGAGGTAATACTGGTTTCTTACTATTTAAATATACAAACAAAACAGATGGTTAACCACCTTCCAGTTGCTATTTATAAAGATATATCCTTTCATCAGTGATAAGCAAAATTCCAGTGAAATAGACTGCTTGCTAGCACAGTTCTCAAGATCCTATGTTCACCACACATTGGGTCAGTGCCATTCCCCTATATACATTCCAAGCCCCTTCATTACTGCATCCCTCACAGTGAGGCACATGAGCTGAGTAGACAGTTCATTACCTTCTTTGAAGACATACTCAGCTGGGTCAGGAGGCCAGAGAGCAAATCATGACTCTATAGAAGGGTGAGCTCTGAACTTCAGTATATGATTTTATAATACATCCAAATACTCCCCTTGTTCCTCTCCACAAAAATAAATATTTTACTATCCACTTGTGCACATGGGGAAAGCTTTCTCCTTGCCTTCATGAACATGTGTCTTTTGGCTATTCACCTTCCTCTGTGGTTGATCTTTTCTGCTTTGAACTGATCTACCTATGCATCTCATAAAGATATCTTTAGGACCCTATGACCAACAGAATTACATAGGTATACACAAACATGGGATCCTGTGTGCATTCTAGTTCAAAGAAACAGGATAAGGATTGGAAATCAGAGCACCCATCTCAGCTTTGTGGGTTGACAAACATTAGTTATAGATACATTCTGTTGTAGTCATGCTTATATATTTTTTAAAAATACAAGTACTGACCAAAAGCAATGTGGGGGAGGAAAGCATTTATGTGACTTACATACAGGTCATAGACCATCATTAAAAGAAACCAGGGCAAGAGCTCAAGTATTAAACTGGAGGCAGGAACAGAAACAGAAATCATGGAAGAATGTGCTTTGAGGCTTGTCCTGCTCCAAATGGCTACCTTGGTTTCCTTGTTATTTAACCAAGGAATAGTTTGCCAGGGACAGAAATGCAAATGGTGACCTGAGCCTATCAAAGCAATCATTAGTTAAGGAATTAATTCAGACTCTACAGGCTAGTCTAATAGAGGTTCATTCCTTAGTCAAGGTTCCTTCTACCCAGATTACCACAGCTTCTGTCAAGTCAGCAAATACCAGCACACTCCCAACTTGGCAATCCATTGTGTTAATTTTAAGCAGCCCACAGGAGTTGTCATGTGCTGGAGAAGGGAAGATATATGTGTTGGGGGAGAACCTTTGGAAAACCTGCATCTTGACTGAACATAGTCATAAATCAGTTCTTTATGCTTGTGCCGATGCTGCATTATTTTCTCCATCTGCCAACCTCACTGCCATGATTTGAGATGGTGATTACCAATTTGGCAAGTTGAAAAGTTCCAGGCACATTGAATAGAATGGTGATAAACATATCCTAATTAATTCTATACATCTTAAAATAAAAGTAATATGATAATAAATTAGTTAAGATTGAAAGATTACCTCTATGTGGGTGGCTCAATTCCATGGATGGGCTCCTGAACTGATAAGAAGAAAAAAGGAGTGAGTACAACACTTCACCCCTCTCTATTTCTTGACTGTAAATCAATGTATCAATGTGATGAAGAATCACAAGGTCCTGCCACCATGGATTCCCCTCCATGAGGGACTTTACCCTCACAANGTCTATCTTCAGAATAATCCCTTCATTTTTTTTTTCCGGTTTTTCGAGACAGGATTTCTCTGTGTAACATCCCTAGCTATCCTGGAACTTGCTTTGTAGACCAGGTTGGCCTCAAATCCACAGAGATTTGCCTGCCTCTGCCTCTCAAGTGCTGGGATTAAAGGTGCATTCTGCCACCACACAACTTCTTAAGGTTCTTTTTTCAGGAATTTTGTTACAGCAGCAAAACAAGTATTTACTTCACCTACTCAATTATTTTTTTTAATGCAGGAACACATCTGATTCAACTATGAAAGAATGAGTATTTCAAGAATATAGAGTCTGACATTTTATATGAAGTAGTATAGTAACAAATAAAACTAAAGATACAATAAAAAGTATCAGTAACATGACAAAAAGAGACTTGCCCTTCAAATACAAAGAAAATTGAGCACAAAAGTAATTGTGATATATTAACATAACCAAAGACACAAGAAAGCAATCCAGAAGATGCATAAAACACATCCAAAAATGCTCAGCATCCTGCCATGAAGAAAACTCTCAGCAAAACAAGTGTAAAAGGGAAATGTAACAAAATAATGGCCAGTTATAAAAAGTACAATGACAATATACAAACAAATTTTAAAACACTAAGCAAAACAAATCAAATCCTTTTAGCTAACATTACCATGAGCATAAAAAGCTGCAATCTTTTCCTCATGGATCCAACAGGAGGAAGCANAGTCTAATCTGTACTTTTCTACAAAGCACTGAAGCATGATCTAGAATTTACATGAAATAAATAAAAATAAAATGTACCCAAATCAGGAGTAGAGAAGTAATATTATTCACTTTCACACAGGACATTTTTCTATATGCAGTAAATACTAATATTTACAAATAATTAATGAAATCAGAAATTTCAGGATACATTTAAAAATATGAAATAATTTCAATTGTTTCCAGTACAGCAATATATCTTACAGTGAAATCAAGGAGATAATCCCATACATGGGAGCACCAAGAAGAATACATTCAAATAAACCAAGAAAGTGAGAAGCTGGCAGAATGGAATATTATAAAATATTGATAAAAGAATCAAACAAGAAACAAATGGATTGGAACACATCTTATGTGCATGTACTGGAAGAATTTGGGACTGAAATACCCTCACTATTATCAGAGAAGGGTAATAAACAGTTTTACCCAGCTGTCAACATGGGTATAGAGTAATAACTGTCTAAGCAAAATGTTCCACTAGTGATATCATGACACAGTTTATGGGACTACCAACTATTTTCTGACTGGATTGAAAGCCACTGCAGTAGATGCTGCTCATACTTGGTAGTGTAAGTTGGCACAAACCTGTGCCTGGCTAGGGCAGAACCTACTACTATCATTCTGGTAACAGACAAAGTGATGGGCTGTCCTCAAGGTCATACCTATGCAGTAGGCTGTGGTTCTCTTTCTTCTTTGGGATCATCAGCCACTGATCAGCAAAGGGGGAGATAAAAGAATTGGGATCAGGGACAGCTGTGGATATGATGGAGAGAGCCCTCCAGGAGATNACTTCAGTGAGACAACTCAACTTTCAGAGAATAGGAAATATATAGGATTGGGAAGTGTTGGAAGCAATCCAGCTAAATGTGCCCCCACTCCTCCTGTATGATGCTATTCAGGTTGTTTCGTTGAGTGCTGACAAATGCTTTGCAGCTGTGGCTTCCTGGAGCATGCTGACCTTTCCTTGACCCTGNGTGCTGAGGCGCGTGGCAGGGCCATTCTCAGAAGGTATATAAGAAAGCTGCTTCTAGTTCCAGGGCTTGAGCAAGTTCTAGTCCCAGCAGAGAGAGATGCTTGGTGAATAAAGGTCCTGGATGCTTGCAATCTGACAGTGTGTGCTGCGTTCAATCCCGACTCCCTCTGCCAGATTCAGACTTGTGCAGTGCAGCCTGGGGACAAACTCTAATTTGCATTAAATGGCAAATGCCTATCATAAAGCTGGGTTAGTGGCAGCATGGCCCTGTGAAAATAGCTAGTACATTAATTACCATGTGGTCCATGGGGGGGGGCGGCTTTGCAGGGAACTATGTCAAGGGTCATCCTTGAGATAAGTCAGGCATCCAGGCCTAGAGACATCTTCCAAATAAGGGCAGGTAGAGAGCAGGAAGCCCCTCTGGGGAGGGAGTTCTTTATGTTGCTGAGCTTGGAGAAAGCTGCCAGGTCATGAGAGACTGCAACCTCTGACCAGCAGGGCTTCACAACACTTACCACTTATCAGAAAAACTTAACTCTGTGAAGCGTGACCCTGATTAGTCTTATCAATAAAAAGCAAGAGTCAAATATCACGGTAAAAACCTGAAAGATGAGAGAAGCCGAGCAGCAGTCAATAGAGACTTCTTTCTTAGATGGAAAGGGGGCAGAGATCCTGTCTCCTCTCACCTTATATTCCTGTCTCCACCTCCTGATTGTGCTGGGATTAAAGGTGTGAGCCTCCCCAATGCTGGGATTAACAGTGTGAGCCACCACCACCTGGCTTCTATGGTTAACTAGAGGCTAGCTCTGCCCCCTTATCTCCAGGAAGCTTTGTCAGAACACAAACAAAATATCACACAACAATTCTGCAGTAGATGGTGTAAACACAGAGACCTATAACTGGTCAATATGCACAGGATAACAGAGTGTTGCGTGCTTAGCTCTAAATGAGATACCTATGTCATATCTGACACTCAAAGTTTAGCAATCCTCAAGGTGGATAAAGTGGAAAGAGTATAAGAGCCAGGAATAGTAGGTGTATGCAGCTAAGCAGTACTTGCAGGGAATGGGTAGGTTGTCACATGCATGAACTCACAGTGACTATGACTACATGTACAAGGTCTACAGAAAAAGCTAACAAAACAACTGCATGGAAAGTTGCCATGCTTATAAAGTCCCACACTGAGCTGAGGAGGTATTGGCAATGGATGGTAGGAGAGCTACTGGCAGCCCCAGGAGCTTCCTTTCCTTCAATAGTTTGTCCTACACCTCAGCCCCAAACCCTAGCAGCAAATGGACTCTGCATTTTAAGGAAAAGCTGATAGAGTTTGTAGAGAAACTGAGGGTAGGAATAGTGAGTAATTTGCAAGGAAGGAATGAAGAGAATATTTGACCAAAAATACCTTTTACATCTATCTGAAATTTTGAAAAATAAAAAACACACAAATTAAGTCCAATATGGCTTTTGAGAATGTCTAAACCTGGCCTTGGCCATTGTGATTTTGGTCTATGACTTTGGCTGTTGCAAGTCTGCAGAGGGATATTATCTTAACTATGAAGGAATGATGAGGGGGCAAGGGAGAAGGCTCCCTCAGTGTCTCAGTTGCTGATGGTTTAGGATCTCTGCTTCAGTATCAACTCAGGAAAGAAAAAGGAGATTGCTCACTGGAGATGAGATAAGATTGGCCAGCCTCACCTTGCATCTTCTTCTTGGCTTTGCCATGAGTGCAATAGAGGAATTATAAATAGATGCCTTTTCTATCACCCCTTTCTTTCCTTCTGCATCTTAAATACAACTAGATTGGCATTTATTTCCAGTTAAAGTAACTAATCAGAAGAAATGGAGAAGAGCTCTACATACTGACAAATACTACATAATTAGCTATTGTAAGTATTCTACATCAAATCACGAGGTCTCTGTTTTTATACAGATAACTTTGTAAAGCATAGAAGTTCACATTGTTCAAGTGCAATAAAAATGGGACACTTCAACATTGCATTGTCATTTCCAGATAGGCTCTCTTTTTAAAAATTGGTCAAGGGGGGCTGAAGGGAAGGCTCAGTGGTTAAGAGTACAGGCTGCTCTTCCAGAGGACCTGGGTTCAATTCCCAGCACCCACATGGAAGCTCACAACTGTCTATAACTCCAGTTTCTGGAGATGTGACAATTTCACACCAATGTANATAATTTTTTTAAAAAAGTTAAATAAATTATTTTTTTAATGTGCAAGGAATCCCCAGAGATAATTTTCCCAATATTATCTAGACTTAAACAATAACCACAGAATATTTCACCTGAAAAGTAGGGAATACCCATTCTTCTCAGAGGCACAAGGAACCTTCCTTAAAATGGACTTCAGTACAGACCACAAACCAAGCAGATATACACAGAAAAAGATGAGGTAACCCTGTACATCCTATTGGGGGACCCTGGGCTAAAATAGAAAAAGAGAAAACCCTTGGAAAGTGCAGAAATAATTGGTGACTAAATTTGAGTGAATAACTGTTATTGAATAACTCAGAGAAGGCAAGCCAAAGTGGAATTGTTATACTGAAAAGTTCTTAATTTAAATATTTGAATTCTCCAGTAAGTAATCTAATTATGCAGTTCAAAGATGGGGAAACATGGGGGCAGGGCAGCAGTGGCACATGCCTTTAGTCCCAGCCCTTGGGAGGCAGAGACATGCAGATCTCTGTGAGTTGGAGGTCAGCCTGATCTACAGAGTGAGTTCTAGGACAGCCAGTCTACACAGAGAAAACCTGTCTTGAAAAACCAAAAACCAAAAAAAGAGAAAAAGAAAACAAAACACAAGCTAAACTTAGATACAGAGTTGATAAGAACTAATAAATAATAAATAAATAATAATAATAATAAATAATAATAAATAAATAATAAATAAATAAATAAATAATAAATAAATAAATAAATAATAAACAATAAATAAATAATAAAAGAAAAATAAAAACCAGAATAGAATTCATGAAGTATAGACTTGAATATCAATACAAAGAATTAATCTGGGGCTGGAGAGATGGCTCACAGATTAAGAGCACTAGCTCCTCTTCCAGAGGTCCTGAGTTCAATTCAGAGCAACCACATGGTGGCTCACAACCATCTATAAGGAGATCTGGTGCCCTCTGCTGGCATGCAGGCATACATGCAGGCAGAACACTGTATACATAATAAATAAATAAATCTTTAAGAAAAGAATTAATCAAGCAGTTGGTTCTTTTACAAGTTTAACAAGATTCTTTAATCTCTAGTCAAACTCAATGTTGGGGGAGAAAAAGGAAGACTAAGGGAGAATGAAAGAGAGAGACTGAGAACCTACATTAATAAAACTCAGTACAAAAGGGAATAGTTAAAACAGACTCCATTGAAGAATCCAGAAGATCACCAGGATAAACTTTGCAATCTTATGTCCCAAAAAGCTAGAAAATACAGTAAAGGATAAATTTCTAAACACTTATGGCCAACTAGAAATATACCCAGAAGATATAACAACCAGAACAGATCCAAAACAACCACATTGAAGCAGTAATTAATAGTGTCACCACAAAGTAAAGTACAGGGCAGATGGATTTACTGCTAAACTCTACCAAATGTTCAACAGAGATCTCGTAACAACACTAATATTACTACTTCTCAAATGTTTCCATAGAATAGAAAGGGTACTGTCAAATTCATTCTAAGGAGCCATCTACTATCACAGCTGGATAGCCAGGTGTAATGACATAAAACTTTCTCCTCAGAATTCAGGAGGTGGAGAAGACAGATCTCTGTGAGTTTGAGACCATCTTGTTCAACATAGAGACTTCCAGGCCAGTCAGAGCTACACAGAGAGAAACTGTCCAAAACAAAAGAACAAGCAAAACCTTGATAAAGAAAAAAACATGTCCCAGAACAACATCCCTAATGAACATGAAAATTCTAAAAGCCCTCTACTAAATTCCCAATTACATCATACTTTATAACCAAGCTGCTTTTGAAGCAGAAAAAGGTAGAGAAGACCAATTATTACATATTCATTTATTGATGTGTACTGCCTATTTGCCAAGCATGACTTCATTTTCTTCCTTGAACAGAATGACCTAGAGGAATAGTTGAAACAACAGGTGGTTGCCCTTAACAACCTTCTGACCACCTTGTAGGTTTCTGTAAAAATGTTGCTTGGTTGCTGCCCCACCATGTGGTTTAGAGTATAAAATGATAATACAAACTGGATGGCATTAAAGCCTTTCAGGAGTTGCCCTGGCTTCACTCCACCTGTGACATCTCTCTTCCACCCTCACTGGTGACAGAGTGCTTTTCCAGAAAGATTCCAGCAACATTTCTTTAGGCCTCTGTGGTAGTTTGAATAGAAATAGCCCCCATAGGCTCGAATATTTGATGATTGGTCATTAGGGAGTGGTGCTACTTGAGAGAGATAAGAAAGTATGGCCTTGTTGGTGGAAGTGTGTCACCCTNGGTGGGCTTTTGTATTTCAGAAGCATAAGCCTGACCCATTAGCTTTCTCTCTTATGACTGCCTGCTAACCCAGATGTAGAACTCTCAGTTACACCTCTAGCCCCATGTCTGCCTGTGTGTGGCCATGCTTCCAGCCATGATGAGAATGAACTAAACCTCTGAACATAAGTAAACCCCAACTAAAGGGCTTTCTTTTTAAAGAGTTTCAGTGGTCATGGTGTCTCTTCACAGCACTAAAACATTGACTAAGACAGCTCCTCATAGAAATCTCCTTCACCATGACTCAGTTGGACCAGTGTGGCTGCTGCTTTGGCCCTTTTGTTCCCCTGAAGGTCTGTGGAACTGGGAAGCAGTTGCCCCCAATGGTATTCTGTGGTCTCCAATGTCCAGGGCTGTCTTTGGGACCCAGGACCAGAGTCTATGAGTGGAAGAAGAGACCATGCTGGACATTCAGACCAGGTGAGGACCTGGGTGAGGGGGTAAGGGGAGAATAGGCAGGAAGTGTTGCAGAATTTTTGTTTACACTATGTGAAGATGTGTAGCTGTTTTTCCGTGCCTGCCTAAGGCACCTGATTGGTTTAATGAAGAGCTAAATATCTAATAGCTAGGCAGGAGAGAATAGGCCCGACTTCCAAGCAAAGAAATAAACTCTGGGATGAAAAGAGGTGAAGTCACCAGCGAGACACAGCAGGAGTTCGACTTACAGAATGGAGGAGAGGTAAAGAGTCATGAGGCTGGTATATACTCACTCAAAGTGGATACTAGATATAAAGCAAAGGACAATCAGACTGCAACCCACAGATCCAGGGAGGACCCTAGGATGACTGTGGCTTAAAATAAGTTTTTGTTTTGCCCAATCACTGGGCATGCTTTAGTGAAACATTTCACTATTAGGATAAGAATTTGTACCATATCAAGGTACAAATTAAAGGATATGCTGGCTGTATTTTTAGGAGGGGAGGCTAAAATCTTTTTAGATTATGGATTAGCCTATAGAAAAAATGTCTGCCATAAATCAAACAATGAGGGGGAAGATGAATAGGATTCCTCACTTACACAACTTAAGTAAAACATAGCTCTCTGAACAAATGAAGATAAGTTTCTTCTGTATCCCAGAATCTAATCAATATTTATATATATAATTCAGCTGTTTGGCTTAAAAGGGCTTATTGGGAAATATTATCATTTTTACTATTTTCTACAGAGAAAATACTTTCCAGTTTCAAATAGTTCTGGACTTTTGAATTATAACCTGTTTTTATGTTCAAAATATCTGTATATTATTTCTCCTGCAGTTGTACATAAAATGTTTTTACATTCAAAAAATAAAATTAAATTTAAAAAAGAGTCATGTGGCAAGACATAGATTAATAGCAAGAGGTTAATTTAAGTTATAAGAGCTAGTTGTGAACAAGCCTAAGCTAAGGCTAAGCATCTATAATTAATAATAAGTCTCTATATCATTCTTTGGAGGCTGGTGATCCAAAGAAAGTCTAGCAAGAAAGACCTTCTATAAGGAAGAACGGGTACAGGCTTGATCATTACTCAGGAGCCTGAATCCAAAGCCTCAGTGGGATACCAAGGTGGCACTGTTCTCTAAGGAAAAGGCTGGAAGGGATACTGAGACACTGGTATTGGTCTCTGGAGAAATAGACTAGGGATTTAAAAACAGTAACNAATGGATGGTGAATAAGTGTAAATGCTTGTAATGGTTCTACATCTTTGTGGCTATGGGATCTCATGGGCCCCAACTTATGAGTCCACTGAGGTCTTTTTACCTGAACAGGCACTCACCTCTGGTAATAGGAGGTGACATAATGTGAGGATATACATGTAGCCTTAAGGTGAGACCACTTAAATTGTGGTGAGGCTGAGGGTTAGGTGGGAACCTGCTTAATGAGAAGCAGATCTTCTCTACCTGGCCCTGTGCACCACATTGGGCTAAGCACATATAAACTTGCTGCAGAATATTATTTTAAGGTGTGTAACTTTTGTTTATGTTGCATTTGTTTAACTCTGCGAAGCTGTGTTACTGTGCCTGTCTAAAACACCTGATGATCTAATAAAGAGCTGAGTGGCCAATAGTGAGACAGGAGAGAGAAATAGGTGGGGCTGAAAGGCAGAGAGGATAAATAGAAGGAGAAATCTGGGTGGAAGAAGAAAGAGCAAGAGAACAAGGAGAGGAAGACACTAGGGGCCAGCCACCCAGCCACCCAGCCAGCCATGGAGTAAGAGTGAAAGGAAGATACACAGAAGTAAGAAAAGGAAAAAGCCCAGAGGCAAAAGGTATATGGGATAATTTAAGTTAAGAAAAGCTGGTAAGAAACAAGCCAAGCTAAGTCAGGGCATTTATGATTAAGGATAAGTCTCCGGGGCTGGAGAGATGGCTCAGTGGTTAAGAGCACTGACTGCTCTTCCAAAGGACCAGGGTTCAATTCCCAGCACCCACATGGTGGCTCACAACTGTCTGTAATTCCAGTTCCAGGGCACCTGGCACCCATGGCAAAACACCAGTGCACACACACACATACAAAGAATAAGTCTCTGTGTGTGATTTATTTGGAAGCTGGGTGGTGGGCCCTCAAAAAAGTATTAAAAAAGCCAACTACATTTTGGCATACCAACGTGAGGCTTGAATTTCCATAGGGCTTAAGAAAGCTTGAAAAGAAAAGAAAAAAAGAGGATATGGCTCCTTTAAGCATTTCTGCCTGCTGGAGAGCCCTTGAACAGCTAGAAACTTTAGTAGTAACAAAAAACTAAGTAAAAACGCCTGCTGCAGCACAAGCATCGGCATTCTAGAGCTCTAGGAAAGGTTTAATGAAGTTCTCAGTCATGAATCTCTGACTGGGTTGTGAGCTCTAGGCTTGACTTTCAGGACCCAAGAAGTAGGCAGAGTCTGCTGCCAAAGCCACAGGCGGAGGTCTCAAGCCACTACGCTTAGCAGTTTTTCTGCTCATGCAGATTAAAAAAAGCTAAAAAATACACAGTAAAAGAAGTCCAGACAGAAAAGTCTTCTAAAAAGGTTCCAGTGTGTTTAACAATGTGCATAGGCTTAAGAAAAGAAAATGATTATAGACAGTCATAAAAAGTAATAGATTAAAAATAATAAAGTATTTAAAGAGATAGTAAGAGCCACATAGAGATAGGAAATACACAGGGAGTCTGGATCCTGTATAGTATTGTGTTGATTTTGAATTTTTTGATGGCTGATGGGCAAGAAATAGCTGCTAAGAGACATGGGATTGTGAGCAAGACAGTAGGATTGAGCCAACCTAGATACTTTAGGGCTACCTTAACTTTAAAATGGAAGTCAAAAAATGTATTTGTCAAATGGAAATAAAAAAATGCTTTGGAGAAGAGGTTTTAGTTTTGTTTCCACAGGAAACAAGAGGCTGTGGTTTCATTCCAGGTTGATATGGATCAGGTTTGATCAGGGGAGACCTCCTGAAACTTGACAGGTGATATCTATCAACAAAGGTTATAGCTGGTCTTCCCAGGACTTCGCCATTATCTCAAATTCTCTCTCTGGGATCCTAAAGATGCTTCTTCCACAGACAGCAGGAAGCAGTCTAGAGAAACTGACATCCACATTCCCAAGAGTTGGGGTGTGGGAAACTTATCTTGGTTATTTGGTGGGTTATGGATATTTGTTATAATTTAGGGGAATATAGGAATATAGGATAAAAAGACAACTATTAATCTCAGATATTTTGCATTGGCATGGACTTTGGTATATTGATACAAATTTAAAGTTATTTTTGTTATATGGTATAACCATCATGTATGCAATTTGCAACAACATTTATTGTTTCAACATGCTGGGGCCTGCCATCCCACACAAAGGCTCTGATGGCGAAGACCCTGAGAGAGATGTGTGAGCTCCTTTTAAGCACAGCTGAAGGGGAGTTCCTAGGGCAGTTAGGTCATTTTATCTACAATGGGCTCAAGCAAGTGGCAATCATATTAGTACATTCTAATTGGCCAGGGCTATTGAGTGGGTGATCAGAGCTACAGTTATCCATTTTGGGGCAGGCCTGGACAAGTCCCAGGCTTTGACCTTATTTGGTTATTATCTGAGTCTGATGTAGGACTGGGTACGTGTTGTTCTCCCTGTCCCTGCTGACAGGGGTGTTGGAGATTGATTGTCCTTTGTTCATGGCTCTTTTAGAAACTGTTTATTTAGTCTCAGGAAACTGAAATTGAAGCCTGATCTCNGAGAGAAGACTGAGCAGCCTATTATATGATGTCTGCTTGGTCCTCTCAGAAATCATACATCTAGATTCCTCCTCCTAGTTTCTCTTTCTCTGCCCAGAAGTCTGGCCTATCATCTCCTGTCTAGCTCTTTATTACACTAATCACAGCAATACATCTTCACATGGTATACAAATATCTCATGAGAAAATATTGATTTATTGACTTATTTAGTGGTTAACTTAAAGCACTGCCTGTACTACTTATTTGCCAAGCATGACTTGACTTGCTACCTGGAAGAGAATGACCTGGAAAAATAGCTGAAACAATGGATCATTGCCCTTAATAGCCCGCTGACTGCCACATTGACCTCTATAAAATTTCAGTGGCTTGCTCACCCCACTGTGTGATTTTAGAGTATAAAATGACAATACAAGTGGACCCAGCATTGAAGCCTTTCAGGAGCTGCCCTGGCTTCAGTCCACCAGTGACATCTCCTCTCTTCCACTCCCATTGGTGTCAGAGTGCTTATTCTAGAAAGATTCTCACAACATTTTTATTCCTATGACACAAGGTTGGCTCAACAGTGCAAATCATTGTGTACAGCACAGCAATAAAGACAGAAATCACATGGTTATCACAATAGTTGCAGACAAGGCCATTGTCAAACTTCAAAATACATCTATAATAAATCCATAGGAAAACAGGAATGGATGGAGAAGCTTTCAATATAATGAAGGCCATGGATGACAAACCCATAGCCAATCCTTAGCAATGGAAGAAAAATTGAAAATATGTCCTCTAAAATTTGGCATGAGGTAAGGGTTCCCTATCTATACTGGTATGCAAAATTAGCACAAATACTTCAGTAAAGATATTAGAAAATANCAAAACTGTAAGAATGGGAAAGGAGGAAGTTCAACGGTTGAAAATGATGTGACTCCACAGTTAAAAGGTCTTATACTTTCCAGCAAAAACTCATGAATCTCTGCTGCTGTGAGGGCCAGCCTAGAGCATTTCAGGATATTTCCATAAGATAATCACACTACATTAAAGGCAGCAGGGACCCCCTCCCCCCACACCCATTCACACCATGCCAGATACCCGAGAAAAATGGCATCTGCAAACATGTAAACGCACAGCAGTAGCAAGAGACATTCTTGAGCCAAAGCCCTTGGGGCCTTGCCTATTTGAGATTCACACATCAGTGCCTTGCACTCTGGTGGGCCGACATCCTGAAGTCAATTGCCACCTGCTGTTCCTCTGACATGGCCACCAGCAAATCTCATAATGATAGACCCCAGACTCAGGGTACTACCTTCTCGGGAGGGCTCCCCAAGAACTCAGACTCCAGACCAGTTGATGCAAAAGCAAGAGGGTGTATTTGGGCAGTTGTACAATTGGGCATCTCTACTCCACAGAGCAAGAGAAGCCCCGAACTGAAATCACACACAGTTTTTAAAGGCAAAACCCACAAAATTACAGTTTTCATACAGATTCAATTTTGATTGGTTCGTGTCTAGGGACTTTCCACAAAGTTTGGCTTAATCATAGGGTGGGTGCTCATCGCCATGGAGACTAGGGTTGGGACATTCCAGAGCCAAGTAATGATTGTCACCTGAATGTCTTGTGACATCCAGTGGTCAAGCAATTGAGGTTTTCCCGAGAACTTTTAGGGGGGGTTTACACACACACAAAGGTCACAGTGACTTTTCCCCGGAACTCCTGTAATTATCCTAACTACAGTTGAGCAATTATCTCTTTACCAGAAACCTCCGGTTGTGGTGGAGCAGCGGTTGGGCTGCATATCTCAACAGACATCTTGACCGTGGTTAAACAGTAGTTTAGCAATTCTGCTCTGGCTTTAGCTTCTCGTTCCCAAGGGGGGTTTCAGGCCTAAAGAGTATGGGGGTTTCAGGCCTAAGGAAAGTCGGGGGTCTTACAATAGGTACTTTCAGTAAAACAGCAGTTCAAAAGAGTCAGCTTATAAAAATCATTAGCCTTTATAGACACCAACAACTGACAAGCTGAGAAAGTCATCAGAAAAAAATAGTCCATTTACAGCAGCTTAATAAGAAGCAACAAGTAGCAGATCTTCACCTCTTCCTCAGCTCCTCAAACCCAATGCCCCAGTTTCATCTCCAGCTCTGCAGCGGGCCATCTGCTGAGGTGCCCCCATCTCCAGTGGATTACACAGACCTTACCCTTATGGGGTACACCATACTCTGCTTCATCCCACTCCCCAACCTCAGCAGGCCCTCCCTGGGAACCCACAGGCCACTCCAGCCAGGGAGGCGGGTGGGCTAACTGCAGATCTTCACTTTTTCTTTTGCTCCTCCAAGTTCAATCCCCATTCTCATCCCCCACTCTGCAGCAGAAAACCTGCTACAGCCTCCCTTCCCCTCCTGCACCCACATCCAGTGGATCACTAGAACGTCCCCTCCAAAATTCCTCCCCCCCCACTCATTGCTCTGTTCCAGCCTCAAACTCCAGCAGGCACTCCCTGGGAACCCATGGTCCACTCTGATGAGGGAAACAGGCTAACCAGAGATCTACACTCTCCCACCATTCCTCCAAATCCCATTTCCCAGTCTCATGCCCAGCTCTTTAGCAAATGTCCTGCCTCAGCCTATGCTCACCCTTTGCCCCCACACCCAGGGGCCTAACTAAGCAGATCCTGTGGAACACTCTCTTTTCCTCCGTCTTCTGACATTTCTTCGCCACACCAGCCCTTCCCAGTGCCTACGTCTCAGGTCCCAATACGCAGAAACACATATTACTTTGAACCCCCAGTGCCCACACCTATCAGGACCCAAGATGATTTTCCTACAGGCAACACACAGCCACCCCACTCCCTTAAGAGGCAGAGAGGAGACTGAAACCAAGGAACAAAACGCCTACTCTACTAGGACAACACCAGATATCAATCAGCATTTAGAGTTACAATCTTCCCAGTACCAGATGCCTAGATGCGAATTCAAAAATGCAATCAGTAACAGCCAGGACAGTGTCTCCATTATAGCAGCAACCCTACCGTAACAGACCCTGAATATTCCAATTTAGTTGAAGCACAAATAAAAGACCTTAAAATAACCTTTATGCATATGATAAGGTCCTTTAAGAATAAGCAAATAAATCCCTTAAAGAAAGAAAAGAGACAAAAGCCTGGCGGCTTCAGACAGCAGGCTGGCTTGTTGGCGGGCCCTCCTGCTGATGGACTGCCCTGCAAGCTCAAGGACGAAAACATGTTTACCCCAAAGTTGTGAACCGACCAACCACCTTCCCCCTCCTTACCAACTCAACCTGGGGAAGGAAGATTCCTCAAAATCCCTTCAAAGCCCTGCCTGGGGGAGACAGGAGTTAGGCTCCCAGGTTGTCTCAGCTCTACAGAGGGACGGTCCCTCTGTGTTCCCTGCTGTGGTTGTGTTCTCAGCCCTCATAAAAACCTTTCTTTTCCTGTGGATTCTCCCTGCTGTGGTTGAGATTTTCCCCGGATGCTACATGTTGAATTTGAGATTTTTTTCCTTTTAATTCTTCATCTGGCAGGAAAACAACAATCAACCAGAACAGATCAAGACCACACACACCCCCACTTCCCCGACCGTAATACTGCAACAGCAGAATGTGCTCTCCACATTCCAGCCCCCACAAGACTTTGTTTGGTTCTGTTGTGCTGCTGTTTGTTAGTGTTGTGCACAGCTGCCACCAGGCCTCGCTTCAAAATTCATTTGCAAGGCTTAGCAGTGACTGCCCATGTACTCTTGTAATTATCTCAAAGTAAAATGAATGTTTTATTCTGTTGTAAGTTTCTATAATAAGCAGACCTGTGCGTGAAATCACAGTAAAGTGNCCAAAAATAACTAATAAATGTAATAAACATTACTGTAAGGTCTCCACTCACATCCAAACATTTCAGTTTGCGAGCCAAGGATTTTGAGACCAGCCTAACTACCTGTGTGTCTCCCTCCAGCGGCAGAAATTGCACGTTCCCATCCTTTCCCACCGTCACAGCAACTAAAAGCGTGATCTCTATTACACAGACTTATGGGAAATGTAGTCTCACCCACTGTGACGTCACAAGCAAGGCCCTCTGAGTTCCTTCTGCGCATGCTCCGCTCTCATGCCGCTTTCCTCTCCAATTTGGGCTCAAGTTTCTTACTACCTTGCTGGGGTTGGATCTCTAAGTGAAGGTTGGTTCAGGGTGCAGGGCAACCCACCAGGCCTGAGGGATTGTGCAGGGTGAGCCGGTAGGTCTATCTTGGAAGGAGTGGGCACGGGGCACGTGGGAAGCTGGAAGAAGCTCACTTTGGAGGTGCTGCTCGAACCTAGGCTGGGCCACTGAGTGAGGATTTAGGTGAGCGCTTTGGAGAGGGCGATGGGGATGGTGCTGGGAGCGACCATCCATCGGCTGCTGCTTCAGCCCACCCGGGATCTAGCTCCCTGGCAGGACGGCTTGGCTGACTGCGGGCGCCTGAGCCNGTGCTGGGGAAGCTTGCTGGCACCAGCCGACTCAATCCTACAGGGCTGTAGTCAGGTTTCTCAGCGTGTCTAGAGAAGAAAGTGAAGTTTCTGGTCCCTATTTTATAGGTTTGTAAACCACCTAGTATTCATGTTTATTAAGTTTATAAACTCTTATCTCATATTTGAGAAAACGAGGGAGGGAAAAAGAGGGGGCAGGAACGATGTAGGGGAGTTAGACCTATACTTGAGGAGAGCAGTCAGATTTGTCTGGGCTTCTCTTACAAAATATCTCTAAGGCACATGACAGGAGTTGTGCGAGTTCTCATGGCTTCCACTCTCCCCATTTTGTTGTTCTAGGCTTGTGTCTAGGACCAGCTTCCATTGAAGGAGGGTGCAATGAGACTCCATAGTCTGATTAGGGGATGAGTAGGAATATGCAGCAGTTCTTAGGGAATCACATTTTGCTCCCTGTCCAGAAGGGATTTGCATTTCTTTCACCTAAAAAGTAAACTTTGCCAGACTCAAGTGTCCTGAAATATTTCCTTTTAAAACCCACCTGAGACCACGGTGGCAGGCCTTCTGCCCTCCACCCACAGGCAGGCAGCCCACAGTGAGGACAGTGGCCTGAGCATAGCAGACACTTCCCATTGTGAGCAGTGGTGGCCTGTGCTGGGCAGCATTAGGGAGTGGTCCTTGCCGTTAATTCTTCCACTGGGGATCTGCTCTAGGTCTCTCAGAGGACTACTTCCATCGGACTTGCTCTGGGCTCTTGCGCTTCTCTGAGCTGAGCAGTTTTCCAGCCGACTGGCAGCCAACGGTGATGGATGTGTTTCTCATTTCTCACTGTGGAGAAGCTTTTGGCAATGTCTAGTTTATTTAAATTTTTTTNAAAAGAAAATACTGGGTTGTTCGAATCTTTGGCTCTGTCCTCTGATCCTCAGGCAAGTTTATTAGGGTACACAATATATCACCACACTGGGTTTTCTATTAAACAACTTCACTCTACTTGTGACTTGGGGATCCTTTAGCCTTCTGCATTGCTTTTTTTCTTCTGTTGTCTCTCTTTCAATGAGTATTTATTTGCCTCTGTGTATGTCTCTGAACCACTTGCATGTCTGGTGCCCACTGAAGTCAGATGAGGGTGTCAGGTCCCCTGGAACTGGAGTTGCAGATGGTTGTGAACCGACAGGCGGGTGCTGGGAATCGAACCCAGGTCCTCTGGAAGAGCAAGCAGTGTTCTTAACCCCTGAGCTGTCTCCTCAGGCTCTGCTCTGCTCTTTAGATGGAAGGTATTTTTCAGGATAATTGTTTATAAAGTATAGGTCTCCCCTGTCTCTTCACGGTAGCTCTCCCCAACAGGATCTGAGACAGGCCCTTTGTTCTGTGGCCTCCTCTCCTCTAAGTGCACTAGTGAGCGACTGCATGAGAACCTTCAGTTCCTAGGCTCTGCTTGTGTATTCTTGCTGTTCTTTTTCATCTGCCAATGGTGATATATGGTCCTTCAGTTTCTCCAGCTGCTGTTTCTGCTGAGATAACCTCATGAGGATTTTTGAGCCGCTCCTTCTGTGTCAGGAGCCACCGTTACTTAGCCCCATGTGAATTTCTTTAGGGTTGTCTAGACCAGCATTTGGTGAAACTTTTAATTTNTATGGGTCAATTTTTTCAAATCATATGAGANCATATTTCCTAAAATAATGTCTTCCACATTTCTCTCTGATCTCTTTTTGTGAGGGAAGACTTTACATATCACAGGCCAGCCTTGAACTCCCTATGCGGATGANGCTTGACTTGAACACTTGGTACTGTGTCTACCCCTTCCATGAACTAAAATGATAAACATGAGCCACCATCCTGAATTCCTCTTTTCTCTTATTCTGTGTTGTGTCACGTGAATCAGTTACATCCCCTTCAATGCCTGTTACTATGTTGATTGGCTGATTGATCGGCTATGTGTCTGTGTACACATGTGGAACCACTTACCATGCTGTTCCTGTACAGCCCAGAGGAAAGTTTAGATTTGTTTCTTTCCTTCCACCATGTGGGACCAAGGTCATCAGACTGGGCAACAAGTGACTGTCCTGGGATAGAATTACTAGAACTTGTGAAATATCATAGGATCATGTCTACTAGGCTATAGCTTGAATTCTAATTGGTCTTAATAATAAAAACCCAGAGTCAGATATAGGGGAAAATGCTGAAAGATCAGAGAGACAAAAGAGCAAGCCATAGCCACTTCTTACCTCACCAACTCCTCAGCCTGAAAGGGGACTAAGCTTCTGTCTCCTCCCATTCTATATTCCTCTCTCCGCCAAGCCATATCACGTCCTGTCTCCATTTCCCTAGTGTTGGGATTAAAGATGTGTGCCTCCCAAGTACTGAGATCAAAAGCATGAGATTCCAAGTGCTGAGATCAAAAGCGTGAGCCTCCACTGCCTAGCTCTGTTTCTCTTTTAGACTGGATCAATCTCGTGTAGCCCAGGGTGGCCTTGAACTCCTGATCTTGCTTCTTCCACCCAAGTGCTGGGATTAAAGATGTGTACCACCACTGCCTGGCTTCTATGGTTAACTAGTGGCTAGTTCTGCCCTCTGATCTTCAGGCAAGCTTTATTTGTTAGAGCACAAACAATATATCACCACAATAGTCACTTTTCACTGGCCTTGATCTACCACTCAAAATGTGTAATGCTCTTTCACTTGGAGGCTGAGGGAGACGAGTCAGAATTCAGTGCCTTGGTCAGGCCTGAAACAAGCTAGACATTGGAAGCCTGTTCCANTCTTAATATCCTGAGGAATAAGTCCAAACGTTGGAAACTATCCTCCAAGTCATGTCTTGCTGCTCTACATGTGAGCAGGGAGCAGGCAAGCACAGTATCGTGACTTTTTCTCCTGCCCACAGCTCTGCTGGGAATTGAACCCAGGCCTCACATATCTAAGTAAGAACTTCTTCCCTGAGCTGTGTTCCCAGGCCTTGCTATTCTCTTTAACGTACCTGCCCTCCATTTGTTATCTTCCTCAGTGCTGCAACTCAGCAACAGTTGGTTTGGTTCCTCATATCTGGCATATCTTGTCTTGGTCAACACTCACACCATGCATTTCCATTGGGAGTGTTTGGATCTTTCTGTATTTCTGAGGGATTGGCAGTGTTTTCTTATTCCATTGGGTGGCTTGATCAGCTTTAAAATCCGTGAGTTAGGAAAAGAACATTGGAAAAAAATCCATTCAACTCTCACTTGATATGCAGAATGTTTTGGGATGTACTGGGAGTAAGGATTAAGACTGAAAACGAGTAAGTGTTTTGGATTCATTCATGGAATGTGAGCTATTCATGGAATTCATATTTTAAAGAAAATTTATTACAGTTGACGAGTGGCTAAAAATATTGCAAAATATAGCTCAGAAAACATAAAAAGGGAAACAATATAGAAATGAACAGCCGTCACTTTGTTATTTTTTATTTTCTTTCATGCTTACCTCAGTGGTGTCCGTAGAAAGAGCCAAAGCACCCTCCTCACACAAGGGCATGGTCTGCACAGTTGTACAGTTTTCCTCTTTCAGCCCTGTATATGTCCTGATGCTTTTTCTATTGCGTAGTCCCCATTTTTACTCTTGCTGCAGCAAGTGAAAATATTATTCTACCATGTTTCTAGGTCTGACTTCATAATAGTTTTCTTATTTCAGTCATAAAAGCAGATCCCAGCACTATTTTGATGCAGATACGTTAATTTTTCTTTATATTCCTTTTTTTTTTAACTATAAGGTCACCTAAAATTGGATGAAATGCAGCTTGTAAAAATCACTTGAATTTTGACAATGTCATAAAAGAGAAACGAACAAGAAGTAGTATACATGTTCATAGAAGGTGTTCAGGTGCACAGAAGGGTGGGGTTCTGTTTGCTTTGTGGCTCCACTCACTGTTTTTATTCTTTTTTATTTTTTCTTTTAATTCCTTTTCTTTTTATCTAACTAACTATCTATCTATCTATCTATCTATCTATCTATCTATCTATCTATCTATCATCTATCTGTCTATCAATCTATCTACTATTTGTTTATTCATTCATTATTTATCTGTCTATCTGTTTATCTATCTATCTTATCTATCTGTCTATCTATCTATCTATCTATCTATCTATCTATCTATCTATCTATCTATCTAATTTATTTATTTATTTCAGGGTTTCTCTTTGTAGCCTTGGCTGTCCTCGAACTCCTTAGACCAGCTTTGGTTACTTTTTATATCCTTTCACTTTAAGGTACTGCCTGTTTTTAAAACTAAGATTAATTTCTTTTCAACAACAGAAAGATGGGTTTTGTTTCTTAGTCCATTTAGCCAGCCTGTTTTGTGATTGGAAGGTCTATTGATATTTAAAGTTATTATTGCAAAGTGTGCATGGTTGCAGTCCTTTTGCTGTTGGGTTTTTTGTTTCTTGTTTGCATTCTTAGTCATACTTTGTTTGGTAGTAATTAGACCTTCCTTTGTCTCCTTTCTACAGTCTTGTGGCTGTGTTCGTCCTCTCTCCAGTCTAAAGTATTGTTGCTAGGGCTCTATTTTGGGCTGGTGTGATTGACATGAATTCTGTTAGCCTATTTATGTCCTGCAAAGTTCTTCTTTCTCCTTTTACTATACTAGATAATTTTGCTGAGTATAGTAGTCTAGGTTGGGATCTCTGGTCTCTTAGAACTTGGAGTGAAATGTCCCAGGATCTTACAGATTTCAAAAAATTTCTGNAACTTAATGAATTTAAAGTAGTCCTATGGTGAAAATTTATATCTTTAAGAGTCTATGTTAAAAATCATAAAGAACACAAATAAAGGACTTCATGATACACTCAAGAATTGTGCAAAAGAACAAACCAAACACAAGTCCAGTAGACAAAAGTGATAAAAATCAGAGCATAAAGTGGAGNAGTAGAAACCAAGAAAACTATAAAAACAACAAATGAAACTCAGAGCTTGTTCTTTGGGATNAAGATAGACAGACTGTTGGCTCCGCTGACCAAAAGGAAGAAAAGGATGATCTAATGAAGAGGACCAGGGATAAACAGGGCAACACTACAGTGGACACCAAAGAAACCCAGAGTGAGAGACCTAGAACCTGTCCTCCATTCCATTGGAAAATATAAAAGAAACGCTCATGTCTAGATTTCTCCAAACCCTGTATTCTAGACTAAGAGGAGGTCAGCAGCCCAAACAGACCCTACAAATGGGGGACTGAAGCAATAATTCAAAGCCTTCACTGTCTCACACACAAAAACCAACAACCTCCCCACCAAAAACAAAGGAAAAGAAAAACAATCCCAGATGGACTCACAAAAGAATTCTACCAGACTTTTTAAAGAAAATCTATAGCCAGTACTTCTTAAAACATTAAAAAAGAAAAGAAAGAAAAAAAAGAAAGAAAGGGGAGTACTTCTAAACTCCTACAAATTCAGTATTACTACTGAACTCCGTGCATACTAGGAAATTCAGACATCACCTGCACCAGAATCTACATTTTCATTTCATTTCACATTCATTGTTTTGTGTGCTAACTGTTGAGAAGTAACTTCTCACACACTCTCACTTTCTCCTGTGAGAAATATGTATAAAGTGTGATGCATATTACAAGTGTATGATTTGCATCTCCTACTAGATGCATTCCTTTTATGTTTTAGCGTTCTTAATTGTATGATAGCCATATGCACTTATAGGATCTTTTGCCATTCTCTTTAGATGGGTAGTTTGTGAGATCGTATGACTATATCAAAAATAAATTAGTAATATCATTTACCCATGTCAGAAGCATTTCTAGCTCTGCTTTTACCTTAAGTAAACTTTAGAGTAGTGTTCAGAAGCNCATGATGCCTATTGGTATTGGTATATACTATTAATGGTTTTAATTAGTTTAATTGATGGTTTTAATTAGTTTAATTAATTAGTATTCATTCATTAATCTTTATTTCAGAGCATGCTGTCATTCAAGGACGTGGCCATTAATTTCTCTGCAGAGGAGTATGAATACCTGGGCCCTGTTCAGTGGAATCTGTACAGGGATGTGATGTTGGAGAATTACAGCAACCTTGTGTTCCTGGGTGAGGATGATGTCCACAGTGAATTCCTAATTCACTGTCAGCATGGAACCTCCTTTTATAGACCGTCTCATGGGAGCTTGCACTTTCTAACACGGTTCATATAGACCTGCTTTTTTGTTTGCTTGTTTTTGTTTGTTTTAATACAGGGTTTCTCTGGCTATCCTAGAACACACTCAGTAGACCAGGCTAGCTAGCCTTGAACTCAGAGATCTGCCTCTTGCCTCCCAAGTGCTGGAGTTAAAAGCGT
>LZPO01108249.1:0-10737 GCA_001675575.1 Neotoma lepida | reverse complement strand
GCTCAGCCATTTACCTGCAGATTGCACAGTTTTATGTCTCTTTATATCTGAATATAATTCTGTTGTGTGTGTATAGAACACATTTTCCCTCTTCACTTGTCATTCCTTGGATATGTAAGTGGATTCAGTTTCCTAGTTGTTGTGAATGGAGCAGCATTGACCATAGATATGCAAGTATCTCTGTGATAGGAGATGAAATCTTTTGAGTATATGTCCAAGAGTGGTATAGCTGGGTCATATGGTAGTTAGGAAGTTTTATTTTCAGCTTTTTGAGAATCTTCCACTTTGATTTCCATAATGACTGCACCAGTTTACACTCCCACCATAACTTAAAGTATGTTCTTTCTGTACATACTTGCCAAAATTTGATTGGACTGTTTGTTTTCTTGATGTTTGCTTTTTTGAGGTGTGTTATTCATGATATTTCCTGCCACATATGTAGCTTCTGGGTATCTTCTCCCATTCCTTAGGCTGCCTTTTCATTCAAGTAATAAGTTTCCTTTGCTTATCAGAAGGTTTTTTAATTTCTTAAGGTCCAGTTCTTTGATTGTTGACCTTACTTCTTCAGTTACCAGAGTCCTATTCAGAAAGACCTTATTCATTCCTGTAGTNAAGTGCACTAGTTTTTCCTCAAGCAGNTCAAGAGTTTCTGTTTTCGCATTGAGATCCTTATGTTGTGCGTTGGTCTATGGTCTTTTTNGGGGGCCTGCCACCCATCTACCAAATAAATCACACATGGAGGCTTCTTCTTACTTGTGAATACCCAGCCTTAGCTTGGCTTAGTTTCTAGCCAAGAAATTAAATTAACATATCTATCTTTTGCCTCTGGGTTTTTCCTGTTCTCTGACTTCTGTAAATCTTACTCTTATTCTGTGGCTTGCTGTGTAGCTGGGTGGCTGGGCCCTGGAGTCCTCCTCCTTCTCTGGTTCCTAGATCAGATCCTTCCTCCCAGATTTCTCCCTTTATATATTCTTTCTGCCTGCCAGCCCCGCCTATCCTTTCTCCGGCCTTGCTATTGGCCAGTTCTTTATTAGATCATCAGGTGTGTTAGACAGGCACAGTAACACAGCATCACAGAGTTAAACAAATGCAACATAAATAAAAGTAACACACCTTAAAATATTCTACTACATCCTTAGTCCATTTTGGAGTTGATTTTATTTAGTTTAATTCTTGTAGATGTAGATAGCCAATATTTCCTGTACCGTTGTGGAGAGCCTCTTTTCAATGGGAATTTTTAGAATGTTTGTCTAATATCAATTGGGCTGTAGTTTGGTGAAGTTATATCTGGGTACACTAGTCTATTCCATCCCCTATGTCTGTTTTTGTAGCAATACGTACTCTTGTTACTACTATGGTTCTATATTAGGACTTGAATTCAGGTATGGTTACATTTCCTACAGTATTCTTTTTGGTCAGTATTACATTTGCTACTCAGGCTCTTTTGTGCTTTCATATGAATTTTAAGATTTTTAAAACTTCTGTGAAGAATGGGGTCAGGATTTTTATTGGGATTGCACAGAATGTGTAGATTGCTTTTCGTAAAATGGTCATTTTCACAATATCAGGTCTACCAATCCATAAGCACAGGAGTTTATCCCTCTTTCAGTAGTTTCTTCAATTTCTTTTTATTTTTTTTCCTTTGGTTTCTATTCTTTAGTGATTTAAACTTTTCATTGTAGAAGTCTTTTATTCCCTGGGTTAGGTTTATTCCAATGTATCCTCTTTTCTTTTTCTTTGGGTTGTGGGTAGATTTGGTGAGTAATTTCTTCCTCAGTATGTTTGTTTTTGCCATATAGGAAGACATTGATTTTTGTTGATATTTGTATCCTGCCATTTTGCTGAAAGTATTTTTCAGCTCTGCTTGTATTCTCGTGAAGGCCTTCGTGTCTTTTACACAGAGTCAAATTATCTGCAAATAGATGTACTTGCTTGGATAGTTATATAATTTCTGTCTTTGAGTCTGTTTAATGCAGTAAATTTATGTATGTTGAACTATCCCTGCATATGAGGGATGAAGTCCAGATGACGGTCATGATCATTGTGATGTGGTTGTGCAAGTATTGACACATTTTTGTATCTATGTTCATCAGAGATAGTGGGCTATCACTTTCTTTTCTTTTTCTTTTCTTTTCTTTTCTTTTCTTTTCTTTTCTTTTCTTTTCTTTTCTTTGTTGTACCTTTATCTGGTTTTGATATCAGGATAATATATACTAACAAAATTAAGGCAATGTAAGATAAATAATTTAAGAATATCTACAACAGACAATGAAATTGAAGTAGTAATTGTGGTGATATTTTGTGTATGATCTAACAAATGAAGCTTGCCTGAAGATCAGAGGGCAAAGCCAGCCGATAGTTAGCCATAGAGGTCAGTCAGTGGTGGCACACACCTTTAATCCCAGCACTCAGGAGGCAGAAGCAGACAGATCTCTGTGAGCTCAAGTTTACCCTGGGCTACACAAGATCAAACCAATCTAAAAGAGAAACAGAGCCAGGCAGTGATGGCACACACCTTTGATCCCAGTACTTGGGAGGCACACATGCCTTTAATCCCAGCACTAGGGAGATAGAGACAGGAAGTGATATGGCTGGGTGGAGAGAGGAATATAAGGCGGGAGGGATAGGAGCTGAGGCTCTTTCAGGCTGAGGATTCGGTAGAGATAAAAACTCAAGTCGCTGGCTGCTCTGCTTATCTGGTCTTGCATTTACCCCGATATCTAGCTTCAGGTTTTTATTAAGACCAATTAGGATTCGAGCTACAAGTAATTAAAACAAACAAAAACAAAANACAAAAAGCTCCCAACTTCAAAGAGCCCACATTNAAATGGATTTACTTCATATTTCTACCAAACTTTTAAAGAAGAACTAAGAGTAATATTTCTCATTATTCTGTAAACTAGAGAAGGAAAGCCTTCAAACTNTTTTCACAAAGTCAGATTCCCACTCTTAAGGAAAACTTAGGGGGAATTGTAGGCGTAGCTAAGTTAATTACAGTTCTCATGTTTTCAACCTTGTTGTTTTGGTAGTGTGACTCTTTCCTTCTACTTGGAATTTTAGAAATTGAGAGACATGAAACATAGCACATACATCTTAAATTAAAATATTTTACCCAGCAGCTTAAATTTTTTTTCTTGAGGTAAAGCTCAAAGTATTGAATATATCTGTCAGGAAACATTTAAAGGAATTATTTTCTGCCATCTTTTATTCTATTTCTTCTTTTCTTATAAATATAATGGTGCTATATAAATGTCAGTCCTAGAGAACAACATACAATCATCACATTTACCTTGCCTTCTAACAGGTCTCGCTTTTCCTAAGCCGTATTTGGTGACATTTCTTGAGCAAAGAAAAGAGCCATGGACTGTGAAGGGACCAGCACCAGTTACTGTATACCCAGGTATGTGGAATTGAGTAGATCAGAACACACAAGTGAAAGGTCCAGAGATGCCACAGAAAGACAAGTGTCAAAAGCTGGATGGACTGGAGGGTCTATTTCAGGGAAAATAGTGATTTAGAATGTTCCACTTATTATCCCTCAAAGTAGGATATTTTCTGACAGATGTTTATCATACTTTTATTTCCTCAAATCTGACCTTCCTCTCTAGTGATGTCTACATGTCTAGTGACTNAAGTCTGGCCTTCTGCAGATGAGGGTCTAGATCNTATAGACTTGCCATTGCTTTCTATGCCTCAGAAACTTGTACACAGTTCTAAGACTTATATGTCAAGCCTTTATAGCACAGTGTCACCACAAATAAATTTCTCTAATTACATTTGCATGCTCAGTAATTNAAGTTGTTCCATCAGACTTCTTTATAAATTATTATAGTGTATTCCTGTGAATTTTTCTGTCATACATTGATTGTCAATGATTTATGATTTATGATGCATTGTTTTGTGGGTACATGATAGCAAAAAGTTACACACAGGTAGATGTTGCAGAATATTTGTACACTGTGTGAAGATGTATTGCTGTGATTGGTGTAATAAAGAGCTGAATGGCCAATAGCTAGTCAGGAGGTATTAGGCAGGACTTTCATGGACAGAGAGGACTCTGGGAAGAAGAAAGTCAGAATGCTAGGAGACACAGAGCAAGAAAGATGTGCAGGAGGAGAAGTAACATCTATGAGCCACATAGGAGAACATAGATTACTATAAACAGGTTAACTTAAGTTATAAGAACTAGTTAGAAACAAGCCTAAGCTATGGACCAAGCTTTCATAATTATTAAGAATTCTCTGTGACATTATTTGGAAGCTGGCAGGACAGAGAAAGACTCATTACATAAATGGGGGAAATGTGGGATATTTTGATCACATTCTGATGCTCCCAAGACTGCCAATAAAGTTTGCTTTGAATAAGACANTGGAGATAGCTGCTAGCAGACCAAAATTAGCCATAGANGTTTTGGAGGACTGAGGACAGATAAATAGATGCAGGAAGTAGTAAGGCAGGGCTTAGAGAGCATCTCGGCCCTTTTTGGATGAAGGAAGGAGAGAGAGAGATCGGGAGGTCATCACTGGTCGCTTCTCTGCTGCCTCTCTGATCATTCAGGTTCTTACCCTGATATCTGACTCCCGAGTTTTTATTGATAAAGAATAGTTAGATAAGCACTTCAGGTAGACAAGTATTTTTAGTAGCTTATCAATATTCTTTCAGAATTTTTCTGAACTTGCAATTTCATTTTCTGTGTTTTACTTTTGTATAGGCTCCCTCATATCTGTTGCCAATCTTCTTAGATGTAGCTTACATTGTGATTGTTTTTAGTAGTGGCTCTTTAGGATAATGTAAGATATTAAAATGTCTACAAGTCATATGCCTAGTTCCAAATAAAATTGATGTTCTTTTTTCATGTATTAAATATNAGTTCTGTATTTTCATGCTAAGTGTATTTGTTCTTCATTGGTTTTATCCTGCTAAATGAATATTTCTAGAAGTTATTAAAATTTCATAAACAATTGATAANTATGTTGTCTCTTCTGAAACTCTGTATTTAAAGGTAAACTTAAACATNGTAAAATGATTTAATAGCCTTTATTTTAACTGAGATTAAAAAATATATAACATGAAATTTACTATCTTAAATATTTGGGNATTGTTCAATACATTCAAATCATTATGCTGCAAATCTTTCAGAAATAGTAAAGCTTTCAGAACAAAAAACATAGGAAAATAATTGTGTATTTTTTTTGTCCATTCCATCTAGTCACTGTTTAAATAGATGTTCTATCATGTTTTCTATTTTAGAATTTTCATGTATTTCTAATCAGATAATATCTGTCTTATGTAATGAGCATATTTCATTTTGCATACTGCCCTTAAGAGTTTTCTTTATCATAAATATTTCATTATTGCTTACCTTAAATGTATGTGTGTGTGTGTGTGTATGTGTGTGTATGTGTGTGTGTGTGTGTGTGTGTGTGTGTGTCTACTAAAGGCTTCTGATTCATATGAAGGACAGAAGAAAACTTGCAAGATTCAGTTCATCCCTTCCACTATGTAGGTCCCTGGGAATCAGGTACCTTTATTCACAGAGCCATTTCACTGGCTTGAGAGTACAATAAAAATTTTGAATAATGTTCCATTGTTGTTCAGNNAAAGTTTGTATTGTTTCACTTACTATATTTTTTGACTAATGTTACAGTGAAGACAGTTATGGCATCATGTCTATTTTCCCATTAATATGAGAATAAATTGCATTTAGAAATATATCTATGGATATAAGGATCCATATGAAAGATAAGCTTTATAATTATAGCTATGTCATTAATCTTTTACTAATACTTCCATCTTTACTCAGCAGAAATAAAACCTTANAAATTTAAAGAATGTGGCAAGTCCTTTCCTTGGAATTCACTTCTTATTCAACACCATAAAACTCATCCTGGAGAAAAACTTTACAAATGTGATGAATGTGGCAAGGCCTTTAATGTTCGCTCAACACTTTATAAACACCATAGAATTCATACTGGAGAAAAACCCTACAAATGCAAAGAATGTGGCAAAGCTTTTACATGTTCTTCAAGCCTTAACCAACACCACAGAATTCATACTGGGGAGAAACCCTACAAATGTGAGTGTGGCAAAGCTTTTAATAATTCTTCAGCTCTCACTCAGCACCAAAGAATTCATACCGGAGAAAGACCATACAAGTGTGAAGAATGTGGCAAAGCCTTTAATAATTGCTCAGCCCGTACGCGACACCAAAGAATTCATACTGGAGAAAGACCCTACANATGTGCAGCTTGTGGCAAGACCTTCAATTTTCCCACCTCACTTTCTCAACACCAGAGAATTCATACTGGAGAGAAACCCTACAAATGTGAAGAATGTGGGAAAGCCTTTAACTGTTCTTCACATCTTAAACAACACCGAATTATTCATACTGGAAAGAAACCCTACAAATGTAAAGAGTGTGACAAAGCTTTTAACTGTTCTTCAAGTCTTAACCAACACCGTAGAATTCACACTGGTGAGAAGCGCTACATATGTGAGGAATGTGGCAAAGCCTTTAATAATTGTTCAGCTCTTACTCAGCACCAAAGAATTCATAGTGGAGAGAAACCCTTCAAGTGTGAAGAATGTGGCAAAGCCTTTTATAATTGCTCGGCCCTTTCTCGACACCACAAGATTCATACTGGAGAAAAACCCTTCAAATGTGCAGATTGTGGCAAAGCTTTTATTTTTCGTTCATCACTTTCTCAGCACCAGAGAATTCATACTGGAGAGAAACCCTACAAATGCAAAGAATGTGGCAAAGCCTTTAACTGTTCTTCNCACCTTAACCAACATGGAAGAATTCACAGTGGAGAGAAACCTTATAAATGTGAAGAGTGTGGCCAGACGTTTATCTGTTCATCATACCTACATAAGCATCAGAAGATTCATACTATTGAGAAACTCTATGAATGCAAAGAATGTGGTAAAGCCTTTAGNTGTTCTTCATACCTTAAATATCACCAGAGATTTCATACTGGGGGGAAATCTTATACATGCAAAGAATGTGACAAAACCTTTAGGTCATCTTCATACCTTAGGAATCATCAGAGATTTCATACTGGAGAGAAACCCTACACATGCAAAGACTGTGACAAAGCCTTTGTTAATTCTTCAAGCCTTCTTGTACACCAAAGAATTCATACTGGAGAGAAACCGTACAAATGCAAAGAATGTGGCAAGGCCTTTAGGTGTTCTTCGTATTTTAAGTATCATCAGAGACTTCATACTGGAGAGAAACCCTATACATGCAAAGAATGTGGCAAAGCCTTTGCTAAATCTTCATGTCTTATTCTACACCAAAGAATTCATACTGGGGAAAAACCCTACAAATGTGCAGAGTGTGGCCAGGCTTTTATCTGTTCCTCATACCTGAGGAAGCATCAGAGAATCCATACTGGTGAGAAACCGTATACGTGTGAAGAATGTGGCAAAGCTTTTAGCATTTACTCAACCTTCATTCAACACCAGAGAATTCATACTGGAGAAAAACCTTATAAATGCAAGGAATGTGACAAAGCATTTAATAATCATTCAGCCCTTATAAAACATCAAAGAATTCATACTGGAGAGAAGCCCTACACATGCAAAGAATGTAATAAAGCCTTTAATAATAGCTCAAGCCTTATTCGACATCAACGAGTTCATACTGGAATTGAAACCCTAGAAGTTCAAGGAATGTGGCAAGGCCTTTAGTAATAGTTCAACTCTTAGCCCCCAAAACTCATAATAGTAAGAAAGTGAAATGGAAAAAAAGGTGACTAATAAGTGTTTTATACATATACAGTGTAAAAATTCACGCATGAAAGAAACCATACAAGTTCAAATAGTGTTGCAAGTCTGATAGCTCTTCTTCATATCTTGATAGCAGAGGATTTGTATTGGGGACCCCTAAAAATATATCAGGGATTTTAATGAATGTTCACTCTTCATCAGTGAATTCATGCTTCATAGAAATCTTAGCACTTACTGACTTTGGAATGACCTCTCTCCAATATATGTGAGCAAAGTAGTTACGCCAGAACAAATTATGTAAACATAAAGAGTGTAGTAAAGCTCATACCTCAGATCTTAATGGATATGAGAATTACTGTAGGTGGTAAATCCTATGAATATATAGAATAATGTAAAAATAAAGTGAATACTGCTTACAAATTATGGGACATTATTTGATGTGANAGAAATAAATTATCACAGATATCAGAATCATGCATACAACTCATCTCAGTAAGGATATGAATTTGTTAATGAAACCATGTTTACTATGTAGCCTCATGTTTGAAAACAAGTTAGCACAACTCTCAAACTGTGTTAAAAGAACAAGACTAGTTCCTGAGTGATTTTAGTCTAGTTCTTCCCACAGAGAACATATNNTAGGTATAAAATAGAGGTTGCGTGTGAAGCTTACTTCTTTAAATAAACAAATTTGGATGGTTTGTAATGTAGTGTCTGTTTTTATTCTGTAACATAGTCTATCATAAACAATAAAATATTCCACCTTACTAAGGGAGGTAGGTGACAGGATTCAGTTGTATATTGCTGAGAATTATTTGAATAACTGGTCATTGTATCCCAGATGCCAGTGTCTTTCAAATGATTTAGAGGATATTNGACCATATGTTAACATATTGGTTCATCCCCTTCTTGTGGTAACTAGGAATGAAGGAGTTTTTAGAGGTTAATTTTGTTCTAGTTTTCTGAATCTTGAATTATATTACTATTTATCAAATTTTACANTATATATATGTGCCACCCTTTTGACCTGAAAAACCCACTTAAAAGTTTGCTATTTATTACACTGAAATATCCTACTCTTAAAATCAAATCAACTTTAGGAATTAGGAGAATAGAAGCACCATGTGTATGTACATGCGTTTACGTAACTAGCTGGCCTGACTGGTAGGAAATGATATATTCTAAAAGAAACACTTATTTTCTTCTTTTTGCCTTTCAAAGTATTGCAACAGTGGTCATCAAGAAATTAGAATTTCTCTAAGGTCCTGCTGGGAGGAGAAAAAGGAAGCACTTACTTTTTTGAAACTTAGTTTGTCTGATAGCTTTGCTGGAAAGGCTAACCTTGCAGGAGAGATAGGCTGTGACCGTGCTGGGCAGGAGACCACTTCTTGGCTGGACTGCTTAGTTATGTATCCCTTTTGCCCTCTAGTTAAACCCAGCCATTGTGTTAGGATTCCAAAGATGGACTAGCAAGTTAATGGATCTCTGCTAGATTCATGACTGTGCTGGGTTTTGCTTTTTTTTTTTCTCAATGTGACACAAACCTAGACATAGCTGGAAAGAGGAGAGAGAATCTTAATTGAGAAAGATGCCTCTATATAATTGGCCTAGAGGCTAGTTTGTGGGACATTTTCTTGATTAATGATTGATGTGGTAGGACTCAACCCGCTCGAGGTGATGCCGGGCATGNGAAGGTAGTNCTGGGGTGTATAAGAAGGCATACCAAGCAAGCCCTGGAAGCAAACCAGTAAGCAGCATTCCTTCATGGCTTCTGCTTCAGTTCCTGCCTCCATGTTCCTGTTGTGTTTGAGTTCCTTCCTTGATGAACTGTGATATAGAAGTGTAAGCAAAATAAAACCCTTCTTCCCCAAGTTCGTTTTGGTCATGGTGTTTTATCACAGCAACAGAAACCCCAATTAAGAGAGAAGTTGGTACCAGGAGTGGTGTATTTATGTGACTAACTTGACCATCTGTTTGTGAGGATTGTGGAAGAACTTTGGAACTTTGACCCAGAAAATCCATCCATTGTTCAGAGCTTAATGAACTATTTTTNGAACGTAGAAAATAATGCTGAGATCCATGTAGATGATGGAGGTCAGGCTTGTGAGATTTAAGAAGGAAGTTTTGAGAGTCTCTTAAAAACTCTACTATGGCCATTTGCTNTTTTGAATTAAGATCCTGTGTTTCTGGTTAGCTGAGGTTGAAGCATTGCTTGTGATTAATAAGAGANAATAGCAAACAAAGAGAAACCTTTGTTTTGCTAGGATAATCAATCCTAGTCAGCTGGTGCTGAAGAATCAGCTGTGATTCAGAGACCACCATCATCACTGAAGCAAAAGCTTCTGGTTGATGTTTCCTCAGAGTCAGCACACAGAATTTTATCTCATGCTGGCAACTGAACTTGGTAATGTGCAAATTTCCCAAGTCGTTCTAGTTTTGAAGGCATGCAGGGATCATGGATAGCAGATAAGGCTTGGCAATGTGAGAAGCTAGGAGAGGGCAATGGTGAAGGTGCAGCCTCAGTTGTACTAGAAACCTCCAGGATTGGCAGGGTCATACAAATGAAGGCTNGGCACCAGTTGTCAGTGTCTGGGTCCCTGAAGAGAGCTGAAAGAAGCTGTTGGTAAAGGTTCAGCCAGTTGCAGAACAGACTCAAGCATTTTTAGATGCCAGTACCATGAGAAGACCACCAAGGAACTGTGGAAGAGGAGCCACCCAGAGCCTACAAGAAAAGTAGTGTTTGCTGTGTGTGGTAGAGCCAGAAAGTGGAACTGTCTAGGCTATTTGGGTCCCAGAAGATTGTCAGTCCCAGGCCTCCAAAATGAAGCTATTTTACACTGTGGGGTTTGGGGTTTACTTTGATTTGATTGTGGCCAGGTCTTGATTCTTCAGCTTCTTGGAATCAGAAGGTATTAATTTTGGTTTTGATTTTTACAGGAGCTCTCAGAGAGACTTTGGGTGATTTAGAGAGACTTTGGAATGTTAGGGCAACTCTGGTTATTT
>LZPO01108248.1:83837-95318 GCA_001675575.1 Neotoma lepida | reverse complement strand
ACACACACACACACACACACACACACACACGAAAGAAACAAAAGAAAACTCACACTTTTCAATCTGTGTCACAATGAACTCCTGTGGAGGTTGTTGTCATTTACAAAGCCATGCCTCTTTAAATACATACATACTTATTTTTGGTTGTATAGTGTTGGGGATTGAATCTCTGTGATCACATCCGTGGCCTCACACAAGCTAAGCACATGTTATCCCATTGTGTGTATCCTCAGCCCATATGTTCCTGCTCAAACCATCCCTCCTTTGTTTTGCATTTGTGCAGCTGGTCTGTGCAACATAAGTGAGCTGATTTATATTTATCCCCGTTGAACGCACCTTGTTTGTAAACCTAACATTACAGCAACTTTGGATGATCCAGAGCCAGCATCTCAACCAACTAGTTCTCTCAGATAAAAATTAGATGTGCATACTATTCTTGTCTTTGGTAACATATTCCTATCATTACCATACATAGTAATACAACAGCTACCTTAGCTTAGGTTATATGGGTAAAGAGGTAGGATAATAGAGACTAGAGGGGTCTATGGAGAATGGCAGGAAGTTCAGTACTTTGTCTCACATTCCTTATAAAACTCAATGTAAATAACAACATGTTTTCCCAACATCACCAGGTGACCTTAGCAGATGGTGGGTGGAAGCAGCTGTGTGACTAAGGCAGTGCCACAGAGCCATGATGCTACAGGATGTTCAGAAGACTAAATGGACCTCACTGCTTTGGACATAGCAAGCTACAGCGAAGTGTAGTCTGCTTTTCACCTTTAGGAAATGATCACAACATCAGCCAATCAGGGCCAAAAAGATGGCTAAACTTGGTGTAGAGAACCTACTCTTACAAATTGTCCCCTTGTCTTCACACATGATATGCCATGTGTGTACCTACACACACACACACACACACCAAACCAAGCAATCAAACAAAACCCAATAAATGTTTAAAAAACTAGCCAATCAAAATAGAGCATAATCAATCAAATGAACTTCCTCCTAAGCAAAGTCGCACATCTGTTGTTGCTTTGAAATTCTGCTCAGCAACTAGAGGATCACAAAGAACANCCTGGCTCCTCTTCAGGCAAGGTAAGTGCAGGGCTGAGAAACTGCAGTGAAAGGTGCTTATACCTGCAACTAAGTGTCCAGCACAAGAACAAGAATGTTTATTTTTTTCAGCAAAACAAAACAATTTTGATTTTTAAAAGATTTTCTTCGCAATGTACATGGTGTATGTATATGTATGCAAGCATGAATATGTATATATATGCATGCTTTCTGCATGACACAAAAATAGTAAATCTTACATTGACTGCATTAAAAAGGAAAGGACCTATATGCAGTAATCTGGGATAAGCTGTTCTATAAGCTGTTCTCCCAGGTAATCAGGGTGACTGTCTTTGTCCAGAACAGATGCTATGAGATCATGTCTCCAAGAGATGAACTGAGAATGAATTCACTTAAATTATGATGCTCACACAGAGGGTTTTAGCCTGAACATTTGTTCACAAGATTTATGGTACTGTCCATCCGGCAGAGTCAATGAAGAGGGGGGAGGGGAAAAAAGAAACTTAATTATACCATATGGACCACAGTTTGCCTAAAAGAGAACTGAAAAATTGTGGGGGATCGTTTTTAGGAAATCTGAAACTTTTCCAGGCAAAGAGGGGGAAAGACAGGGAGGATTGAGAAGGGAAAATGTGTGTGCATGTGTGTGTGCATGTGTGGGGAGGAGGGGGGGAGGGGACGGACCTAGGAGGAGAAAGAGAAAAGATAGGAAGCATTTAAGTGCATCAGGAGTGTGTGCCTGACCCCTAGTGTGTGTGGGGAGAGGATGGTGCAAGCTAAGTCTCCAGTGTGCTCTAAGAAAATGCTCCCCAAACCCAGCTCCCTACTGTACTCAGACCATCTCCTTTAAGCACCCCACCCCAAGCCCTTTCATTTTAGCCTGGTCTTTCTGTGAGAAAAGAGAGCAATTTTACTGTCCTTTCCCTGTGGTATCTCAGGTTTGGAATTTTAAATTTATGGTCTCAGAACTGTTCCAGTGTTTATAAGGCTCAGAGGGTGTTATTATCAGATCCAATTAAAAATAGTCCTTCTGCTAATAAAAAAAAAATCAGCACCTTTCCACAGGAGGTCCCACCCCTTATGTTAATTAATGGGTACTCAGCATCTCACAAAAGTGAATCCTTAATTTTTTTGGTCCCAGCTTTCTCAGGAGCACATACCTGACCTGAGTTTATTGTATGTCAGGATCTCCTGACACCTTAAGGTCTCCTCCTGAGATCCCACTCACAAAGCCTAGTTAATGCTACTTGTTTGGCAAAGATTGTTAAGATCTACAGATGAACCTGGCTAATGAATAATACTAATGATCATGTACTCATGAAATGATAATTGGCCCTCTTTGGACCATTTAGGATTCAAATGCCTCCACCCAAATCATTACATGAATGGCAGACAGCCTCTGAGGACTAGCTCTAGCTTTTGTTTTCAAATTCGCCGACTGGAGCTGCTTTCATCAAGAACAAAACAACAGCAGTGATGTCTACTCCACAGCCTTTGGGTAAGGCTTTGTATTTTTCAGTATGCTTCCAGAGCATACGTTATATACCTCTCGTGAAAACAGCATTTTATCTTTTTCAGGCATGTGAGGACAGTAGGGTTCCTGTATCCTCAAAAACGAATCATACATGCCTCGGAGAATAACTGGTGGATCCATTTTCCATAGATTTTGTGGTTAAAAAGGTGATCGATGATTCCGTTTCCTCTCTGAGAGTCAAGTGAATTTATCAGCCTCCGATCGTTGCACTTACCTAAAACAAGGCACCTGTTCTGGGCGGGCTACCTGCCCAATTCATCCTCTGTGCAATTGCTCGCTTCCCAGTCTTTCGCCATGGCTGTGCCTACAGCTTTAATGGTGGGCATCAGCTCTGAACAGCAGCTCTACAAATGAAAGTGTCTTCCCTGTGCAGAGAAAAGAGGCAGCTCTCTCACCACGCCTCACCTACAGACGATTTATCTAACAGACTCCATTTCCTGTGTGCCGTTTGCCAGTATTTATCTTATGTGTGGGCTCGCAGGGAGGACTGTCATAAAGGATTGTCCTGTTAGAATCCAGACTCATATTTTTCCATCTAAATAATGAAGAGGCCTCAACTCTCTCTCTTCCTCTTCTTTGTTCCCTACTCAGTAACAGGCCCATGATCAAATGCTATATTCATCGAAAGCCAGGTACCTGCTTTTGCTTATATGGGGTCTCTCTTTGTAGACCATGTCTTCAAAAAATAATATGTTAAATTAGAGGAGTGAGGCCCCTTCTCCCCTCCTTTTTTTTTCAGCCTTCCTCTCTACTTCTTCTCCATCCATTCCCCTTCCTCCTTCCCTTAGTTCCTCCTTTATTCCATTTTCCATAGATAAATATTTCAATTTTTCCCAACAAAAATACTATTTGTTTAGAGGGTTGAGAAGAAAAAATTCTGATCATAGATATGCTTTGACAGATATATTGTATTTTCTGTTACTGTGGTTTAAATGAACAGTTATTTAAGTAGCAAGAGAACACTGCAGTTAAGCAAGATTCTTTTCTTAAATCCAGCATTTGCAAGCCATTCATTTTTACATTTCCATGTTAAGGATGCAACCCTAAGTGTGCATTACCTTAATAATCAATAACTCAGCAGGAGGTCCTAATGGGGAGCCTTCACTGGAAGCCAGATTTTACTTGAAGTTGCAAAGGACCACCATAGGCCTGCCGGCTATAATTAAACAACCATAAAACTAGGAGGTAAAGGGTGGCAGACTACATTAGCAGTAAAATGCTAACTTGCAAGTAATAAGTCTGGACTCTTTCATGTCTATTGGAGTGTCTTTTACACTTGAACAAGGAAAATGTTATGTTAAAGAACAAATTTACATTTAGGATCCCTTAAGCTTAAAGACCAGGGAAGGTTAGTGTGGCGAAGAGAAAACAAAGGGTACAAATTTGTACAAGTTCAGGATTTTCACTCATCGCTCACGCTCCTTCCCTCTTCTTTCTCTTCTACCCACCCATTTTCATCCCCCTCTCTGAGAAACATCACAGAATTTAAACACAGGAAACCAATATAAAAACCCTCTCATGCAAAGAAACAGTGGGGCTGACTTTACATCACTTCTATTCATGGCTGGCTAGTTTTACATTTTCTGATCAGTGGCTGCCACTGAGACCAGGAAGCCAGTTTCTTCAAGAGAATCCATGGACCGTCTGAAGGCCTTGCATTATTGATTTTCTGCTCATAGATTCCAGTTGCTCTGTCAATCATGGGCCAAAAATACAAGATGGCAGTCAATAAGCAAGAGAACTGAGCTCCCATGAAGACAACAAAATAATTCAGGAGATCTGACAAAGAGAAAGTGCCAGTATCCTCGAGAGAAAAGAAATCAGATATGCTTTCCTGGAAAGAAAAGCTCATGGTGCCCCCTAGACACACATACTGTCTTTTTAAGTGAACATATTCCAACTGAGTAAGTCTGGGTTGTGTTTATCAAACGAATTAGCTGATGAACACACTTATTAAGCATGTGTTAGGTAACCTCATAGGCACTGTTAACACAGCAGAAAAAAAACACACAACTGCTCTTCTCCTGTAATGTAGAAATGTACTGTGTGAATGCTTGGATTTAAGGGGATATGCAATGTACAAATGGCTTTGTGAATATAGAGGAAGGAGATGTCACAGCCTGGGGGTTATGGGAGAGTTTAGAAGTGACAATTGAGCTCTATCCTGCTGAATGCTGAGGATGTCTACAAATAAAGAGTGTACCCAGCCTTGGGGGGCCCAGCATGTGGTGATCACCCAACACTTGCTCGCTCTTATTAATACAAATTTAATGGACTTATAAATAATTAAACAAGACATTCTTTAAACTGGAGATATGAACTGAACCTGCTATGTTGGTTTTCAACTATTTAATGAATTTTGCCTCATCATGTAATGGATATATTCCCACATTGACTAACTTGTGCTCTGTGAAATGAAACTGCTCAATAAATATTTGTTAATGGATTGATTAGGGAAAGGAAGGCAGCATACAAGCTGAATGAAGTAGTAAAATACCCTTAAAGAAATAGCTGTCCTTAGAATAGCTGAATAGAATCTCCCTAAATTGCCCAGGTTGACTTTGAACTCACTCTGTTGTCCACACATGTCTTCAACTTAGTCATCCTCATGCCTCAGCCTCCTAAGTAGCTGGAGTTATAGGTCTACCCCTCCCGCCTCATTCTCTTTTCCCTCTCTCTCTTTCCTTCCTTCCTTTCTTCTTTAATTTATTCATTTTTTCTGTGTGCGTAGTATGTGTGTGCCTGTGTGTGTTGGGGTGGGGATGTTCATGTATGAGCATGCATGTGGAGACCAGAGGTTCATGTTGCCATTTATCACCTTACTTTGGGGAACAGGTTCTCACACTAAACCTGTCACGAATTTGGCTAAGCTGGCTAGGGAATGAGCTCTGTGGGTTCACCTGACACTGCTTCTCCAGCACTGGGATAATAGATGCATGCAGCTGTGCCCATTTTCTGATGTGTGCTGAGGATACAAACCCAAGTTCTCATACTCATACGGCACACATTTTACCCACTGCACCATCTCCTTAGCTTCTCTCTCTCTCTCTCTCTCTCTCTCTCTCTCTCTCTCTCTCTCCCTCCCTCCCTTCCTTCCTTCTTTCTTTCTTCTATGTGTCTTTTACACCTTGTATCTTGATCCCATTCATTTTCCTATCCCTTCACATTTGCCCTCCACCCCATGCATACTTCCCAAATAAAACAAAATTTAAGAGAAAAAAAGGAAAAAAAATAAAACAGGAAAAACTTAAAAATGTCATTATGGAAACTGCAGTGTGACATTGTGAGTCATGCTGTGAATCCCCTTTTCCATATATTTTTACTTGCAAGTGTTCGTTGCCAATAGTCATTAATCTGGTTCAAGGTCTCCGGTTTCTACAACCCCATCGATGGTGGGCACTCATTTGGGTTCCCCTTGGATATCCTGTTGTTACCCTGTGCTGTGGAGGTCCTGCAGGAGATCTTGTTATCTTGTTGTGGAGATGGGACAGACCAAGTCATAACCCTAGGTCTGGGCCAGGCCAGCTATAGGGTCGGTCTGCCAATGGGAAATGGGGACAGCTCTCCCATGCTTACAACTTCTGGGCTGGCTCACCCACACCTGCACTAGTAGTAGCAGGGTTGGTTCTCCTACTCTTATGATCACAGGGCCAGCTCTCCTATCTGCCCCAGTTGATTGGGTGATTTGTGCGGGGGGGGGAAGGCAACCCTCCCTCACCCATGCCACCACAAGACAGATGGGTAATGGGGACAGCTCTCCCATGTTCACAGTTTTGGGACTGGCTCCCTCACACCTGCGCAAACAGGATTGGCTCAATTGTGCTTCCCTGGGGAGGTTCGGAGCCTGCTCTCTGGAATGTTGAAGCTGGTGGGGATCAGAGATAGCTCTCCCACTCTTACAACTGCAGAGCCAGATCTCCTACCTGCCTCCAGCACTGATGGGCAGGTGGGAGCGCATCATTCCACCCATCCCCCAATGCTACCACAAGACAAATGCAAAGTTGGGGTAGCTCTCCCATGCTCACAACTTTAGGGCTGGCTCAGCTTTACTATTTCTTAAAGCATTTGCTAGAGCTTCAGTCCCTATAAACCTGCTGAAGATAACTTCTATGCCACTAAAGACTTTTATGTCAATATGCTCAAAAGCTCCTTTCAGTTTCCACTCGGCTCAATATGCAAACAGGACCTGCAATTGCTTTTGTCTTTTAAACAACCTCCTGATAGCTTTTAGTAAGTGTTTCTCTGCTTCCCTCTTTCTTTTGTGGTCTCTTCTTATGCTTCATAGTTCTGTCCAGAATGTCTTCTCTTCCTGTGATCCTTGGGGGAAAACGCCCTCTTTATTTCAATTTTCTTTCAAGTGTTGAAAATGAAATATTTATTTCAAGATAGTAAGGATGGCTTACAGGGCTATCACACATGTCAACACAGTGGCCTGCCCTCCAGTTTGTGTGTGGAATCATACTAAGTCAATTTGCTTCCTTCATCTCCTTATTCATCCAGAAGTACAAGCATGCATGTGCTGTGGCAACAGAGAGGAAAGGTCTCTGTACTTTGAGGTAGGCAAGCTAAGCAGCATAAGAAGAAAATTTTCAATCCACAGACTATTCATTTCAACCCAGTTCTAATAGCCTCCCGGCTAGTAAAAGTTATTCTAGGTGTTGGCGACAGAGTTACTAGTAACTTCTAAAAGTGTTTTGAGTTTGAGACCTGCTTCTTTAACAGTATACATATATATATTTAGATATTTTAATATAACATTATATAGCTTTTATCATTTGAACCACAATCCATATGTATCATTTTTAATGGCTGCATAGTTCTATCACATAGAAGTATTAGAGTTCACTGAAATTTTTCCTTCTTTCTGTAAAACATAAGTCCAAGAGCTACAGAGATGGCTTGCTAGTTAAGAGTGCTTGCTATGTAAATATAAGGATAGAGGATCAGAGTTCAGAGCCCATCACTCAAGTAACAAGTCAAACATGGTCTTGGGCGTGTCTGTAATTCTAGCTCTAAACAAAGGCAGGATGATCTCTGGAACTATATGTCTTTCAGCCTAATGAAGAGCATGAACTCCAGGCTTTGTGAGAGACCCTACCTAAAAGAAATAATGAAGAGAACAAGAGGGTAAGACATTTGATGCTCTCATCTGGCCTTCACATATAAGCACAGGCATCTGTATCCACAAGCACTCATGTTCATAGATAACACATATAAATATCATGCTCACACACACCACATACTAATACATATAAATAAATAAATAAATAAATAAATAAATAAATAAATAAATAAATGACAAGTCCAAAAGAATTTGGGTAAATTGAGAATCTAGGCAAACAGGCTGCAGTCAGAGGGATCTTCTTTCATTATTAATATTTGTGACATTTTAAATATTTAAATTGGAAAGAAACTCCCTAGCTGGAGTGCATTTACTGCTGGGTTACTTTTACACAGGTTTGCCTTGACATTCTGGGAAAAAAAAAATCTGTCAANAATGAAATAGAACAGCATATTTTAGGGACTGAGGATTCTTTTGGGCTGGGAGACAGAAAGTTTTCATATACTGTGTATCTGTAAGAGTGCTTCAGTCCAACTTAGTTGAAGATTAGGGAAAGAGAGTTCTCAAGTTGCTCTAGGACTTATCAACATCTTTAAAAACAGGTTAGAGACTGTCATGGGAAGAGGATCACCTTTCAGTCTAGTGTGAGTTTGATTCATTTGAATAGGAAGCAAGGTTTTAGGACCCCCCCACCCCCATACTTATACAGCTTTACATCCTAGTGTCTGGCATACTTGCACAGAGAACAAGGAAAAGCAAAAATCTGCAATCCTTATGAAGTTTTCCTGGAGTGATGGCACATACCTTTAAGCCAACACTCGAGAGGCAGAAGCAGATAGATCTCTGTGAGTTTGAGGCCAGCCTGGTCTACATAATGAGTTCCAGAACAGTCAGAACTGTTACACAGAGAAACACTGTTTTGAAATGCAAACAAACAAAACAAGAAAAGAAAGAAGAGAAAGTTTGTGTGAAATAAGGAGAAACTAACATAAAATGGAAAATCTGAATCTGTAGTGGAAAACTCAGGGGTGAGGCGGTAGAAGGGGTGGGGTCACAAATATTGTATTTATGGTTATGTTGAAAGAATTATTCCATTTCCTCTGTGGAACACCAGAATCTGGAAACAGAGGAGAGATGAAGTCTATGACCACAGCACCATGAACATGCCTGGTCTCACCTAATTAAAAGAAGGATCTGATCTGGCTAGTATTTAGAAGGCATGAAAGAGACAGAAGTTAGGAATCTTGGGATTGTGATTACAATTGGTCTGAGAGTAGATGGCTTATATTGATAGTGAGTCTCTTGTCATTTGGGCCATTCAAGGAGATGCTGGACAAGCACCAGCTAGGTAATTGATGGTGCTAGAGAAGAAAGCTAAGAATGAGATAGGACATGGGCAAAAGACTTTTAAATTCACCCTCTCTCTCTGAGAGTCTGTGCATTATTTGCAAAGCAGAGAAGGCAGAACTTTCTATTAGATAACACAGTATCTGTAGAACAATGAGCTGTTCTAATAGATGTGAGTGAGGCACTTCTCTTCATGCTTAACCTGTAGAGATCATGTTAATGAGTGTCAATCATTATGGGGCAGTACCACACACACTCATCAGATTCTTAATGTGTCTATGTTACAAATAAATTATGACCACAGAGTCCTAGATGAAAACATGCATACTTATTGATCTTACTATCTTAGGTGAGGTAGCTGTTGTTTAATCAAAACACAAAATCTAGGGAACACAGACATCTAGGGGTAATTGTGTTCTGATATTGGGGATAATGAAAAGAGGGAGCTACAGGACTCACAAGTGTCTAAGGGCAAGGCCTGGCAGGAGTTAAGGCTCTCTTGTATTGGTTCAAAAATGAAATAATATTCTTCCTTCCCCAGGGTAGCTTGCTGCCCATTACTACAAATTGAACCACTGTATCAGACAAGAATCTCCAGAGAAATAGGGCTGAACCTCACAAACATACACAATTACACCTACACATGAAGACATGCACATAAACACACTTGTGCACACATGCATGTNTACACACACACACACACACACACACACACTTCATCCTTACACATATTATATGCAATCCTTACATCTCTTGCCTTATATTAGGTACATAAGGAATCAATATATGCAAAATTAATAATAACAATGTACACATTGATTAATGCACTGTAAGAGATTTGTAATCAGGAACTGAATAGTGAGACTTTGGGAACTATTGGATTCAAACATGTAGACAGAACAGAAGGCTGGGAACCAAACAGGGATTGCACTGATGTACTGAGGCAGCACTCCTACTTTTTGCAAACTCCGGTGTTCATTCTTAAGTCTTTCAATGGATTAATGAAGGCACCAGACATTACCAAGGTTATTCTACTTAAAAGCTGACTGATTATGAATGACAACCACATCTCTATGTACTTCCAAATCACATTGATGCCAGTATTTAATTTGACAACTGGGTATTGCAGCCTAACCAGGTTGTGGTAAAACTTGAATCACTACACTTATTACCTTTTAGTCCAAAAAAAACTGGTCACTATATCTTCTTCCTCATAACAGTTTGTCAGGATTTCAACCTAGAAGGAACTTGAGGAAAGTCATATTTAATAAAGAGGAAATGAAGGCAACTGGAATACCCAAGGAATACTGAAAGCCTTTCCCACACCCTTGTCCAGTGTTGGCTTCTTAAAAGGAGCTGGCAATCACTAAGTCATTTAAATCACATTCTAAATAGAGAGATGAGAAGGTTACTCCCACTCATTGTATTTTGTGTCATGAGAGGGGCTGCTTAGATTGTGTCTCATTTTTTTTTTTTTTAGGTGAGCGTTTTTTTTTAGGTTATTTTAACCCACTAGACTGTCTAAAAGGTTAGCAGATACAAACAAAAACCATTATTTTTATTTTTATGCATCTCATCACTATCCCAATAAAAATTGTAGCAGCCCGTTATTGCTGTATTGTGGTGATATATTGTGTACCCTAATAAAATTTGATAGAAGATCAGAGAACAGAACAAGCCACTAGATTAAAGATAGATGCCAGGCAGTGGTGGCACACACCTTTAATCCTAGCACTTGGGAGGCAGAGATCAGTTGGGATCTCTGTGAGTTCAAAGCCACCCTGGATATCATGAGATTGACTCAGTCTAGGAAAGAAACAGAGCCAGACAGTGGTGGCACATACCTTTAATCCCAGAACATGGGAATCACACACCTTTAATCTCAGCACTTGAGATCTCAGACCTTTAATCGAAGTATTTGGGAAGCACACACACCTTNAATCCCAGCACTAAGAAGGAAGTAATATGGCTGGCTAGAGAAGGGTATATAAGGCATGAGGAGACAGGAACTACAAGCTTTTTTGGCTGGAGCCTTTTCAGGCTGAGGAGTCCTAGAGGTAAGAGGTGGCTGTGGCTTGTTCCTTTGTCTCTCCTGTATTTTGGCATTTACCTCAATATCTGTAACAGTGTATAATGAAAGCTTAGGAGCCACTTCCTTTTCACTTGTGCTTGTCTTATCAAATTTTGACTGTAGGTTCTCAATTTACTTCATATCTGCTCTCAGCTTATTCACAGTCCTGCTACTCAAAGATTGCCTGTGGTGTGTCTTTTCTACATGGAGCCCAAAACCAAAAAAATAGAGCTAGAAAGATGGATGAGAGAGCAAAATGTTTACCATGCATGCATGAGAGCCTGAGTTGGATCTCCACAACCCATGTAAAAAGAAGCCAGACATCGTGACACAATCATGTAATCCTAGCACCAAGAAAGTGGAAACTCCCTAGGGCTCACTGGCTAGCCAGCT
>LZPO01108248.1:62314-81324 GCA_001675575.1 Neotoma lepida | reverse complement strand
TACTTAGGAGTTTCAGGAGGATCAGCTGCTCTGCCAGGGATCACTACACTAGTCATCCAGATGATTTTAGACTAAGCCTGATCACATTTTAGGACTTAGGCTTCCTGCCCCTCTCTAACTAATGCTGTCCTCTCGGGTAGTCACATGGCTCTGCTCCCCCTTCCAAATTGAGATCTTGCTGACCATACTGTTGAAAGTGACACTCCCCTCCACTGCACCTGTCTCCTCTCACTTCTCCTTCTTCACATTTATCACAGGCTCACCTTTCATTATGTAGTTTTTCTTTTACTTCATGGATATTCTACTTAGATGAGAGCCTGGTGGTCAAGGTATATTTGTTTTTCCTGCCAAATCCTCATTTCATATTTCCATTCCAAACATGCTATTTTTAATTAACTGCTCTGCACAGAAACTTTAAGAGATGGCAGTTAAAATATTTTTCAAAGACAAAGAATTAGAAAAAAAAAGTTCTGAAACGAAGTTCATTTATAGTGAGAACAAAGCTCTAGCAGGAAAAATGAATCCTGAAGGCCACGTTTTTGGTTTCTTATACTTTCATGTGGGTTTGTTCTCCTTCCATGAATATGCAGCCACCATGAGATCACTGGGTCAGACACACAGCATTATTCTCTGGCATAGCCTCCAGTGTGAGTATTCTGTTGGCCTGTCAGCTCCCCCATTCTCTTTCCTGATTCTCCAGCTTGTGGGAACAGTGAAGGACTGCCCAAGTCAGTGCTGTGCCTACACACAGACAGCTGGGCCACAGCCATGGACCGGAAGGATTAGAATTTTAATCAGCAGAGAACACCGATGGCCTCTGTGCTAGAGAAGTTGTCCTGTCTGTCTGTCACCTGTCCTGTCTGTTATCCAGCGATAGACATTTGCAAGGATAAAGACAATGATACTACCTTTTGACAAACCATGACAGAGTGTTAGGCATCCTTGGAGAATTGGTTCCTAACATTGGCCGATTAGTAAAAAGTTTGGGCAGCTTTCTGGTTTCTTCATTTAATTATTTCATGACTTAATCACTTAAAACCTACACACTTAGTGCAGCATCCGGCACGTCCTAAACACTCAGCAAAAGTTAGTTTTTCATTTTCATTCCGCAATTCTTTTCTCAGTTTTCAATTATATGCAGGGCTTTTGCCTGATTTCTGATTATGTGTGATGTGTGTATTGGGATCAGCTTATCTTGGTGAAAGGGTTGCACTAGGAAAAAAAATTAGTCATAATCTAATCAATGTCGAACTTGATTCTCAACACATTGACAGGGGAAACCTGCTATGAGAATTGGCTGCATGATTATATACAACACGACTCTTTCATAGCTTGTAAAAGCTGATAAATACATAGACACTTGGAGTGGGGCCCTCAGAGATTGTCGTACTCAATTTGTTTTCCTTTCTTAGCTTTACCAATTTACTGGTGAGAAAACGAGCTGGAAAAACAAGGTTAAGTAGTTTGTTCCACAGTCATGTAGAGTTAACAGCAGAGAAGGGAAGGTGACAGTACTGATAAAATAGTTGTCCCCACAACAACCTGCAATCCTATCATCCGTATTGCATTTTAAAAGGCCCTTCATGGTATGAGTGGTCAGGCCTAACCACTTCCTTAAGTACTTATCTAAGAAAGTGAACCTCTGCTCAGACCCAAAGGTGATGTCTTGAGTTATTGCAAGAAAGCCAGTGACTGTGTGAGGTTGCAAGCACAGATTAAATGTTATAGGAGACCTAATAGCATCAACTAGTCAGTGCCTGTCGATGGTAAGAGACAGTGCAGAGCCCGGGCATAAACTTGGNAGTTAAATTTAGGTGTAGACAAAATACTCAAATCCTTAATAGCTTTTAAAAGTTTTTCAGCATTACTTTGTGTTTCCTATAGTTTGGAAGCAATAATTGTCTCTTTCTTAAACCATTAAATGTTAAAATAACTTCATACTACTGAACACATAGTCCATGTACTTTAAGCTTTGATATTAAGACAAGTGTCAGCTACCCTAGATTGTATAATTTGCATTGGCTGTCCCCTGTCAGTCCATTTGGGTCCTTGTTTCAGCATTCTCCCAAACCTGTTCTGTGTACTTGGGAATAAGCCCCATGTGCCACCTTAGTGAGAGGCAATGTTGGATTCAGCCAGTGGGAAAGACAGGTAGGAGATTGAGAAAGCAGGACATAATCACAGTGAGCTGACAGTAATGGCTACTTCAAACTTCAATCAGGCAGCCTGCTCTATGACAGTCTTCTCCTCTCTCTCATTGGCAGTGGGAAGTCTACTAATACTAATTTTGGGGTGCTACACTATCATGAGTTATCTCCCATTTTTAAAGAGTCCTTTAATTCTTCTCAAATCACTGTAATATGAATGTGACCTCTAATTCCTGCTACATCATTTCCCCATCCAATCTTTGAGATAGTTGCAGAAGTTAAGTATCATTTTCATTTAACATATGACGCTGCTGAAGCTTAAGTAAATTAAACTCATTTCCCAAAGTCAATTGCTTTATAAATGACAATATCAAGACCAGAATCCCATTTTCTTTTGTCTCCAAAGCCCATAACCAGTTGAACACTCCATGTTTTTGCTAGCCCCTCACATTCCCTAGGGTGTGCTTCTCGAGAACAGGTGAAGGATGATTGATCTGGGTAACTAAGACTGACTATGTACACGTTAGGCAAGATTTTCTAGAAATTCTCTCCCAAATACACTTTTATTTGAAGGGTATGAACATATATGAAGTATGAACATCACTTAATATAGTTGTCCATATCACATCNTTTGAATATACTATTTTATTATATGACAATAATCTTACTTCTCATGAATCGGAGCCAAAGAATTGCACATAGTGGATGAGCAAAACCCTGTTGGTGGGTGGTAGGAGAGAGGGAATATGACTTCACGAGTAAGTCTGGAGGGTTGTTCTGGTTCATTTCTTTAGTTCTCTCTGCCTTGTTCTCTCTGAGCTGCTCTGTAATGTAAAGAGCTCCGGGACTCTGGCTACAGATGAAAGGGGTGGATTTTTTGTTTTCTTTTGTTTTGAGAGAAGCTGAAGGGAGGTTGGAGTGTTTTGCTGTGTTTTGAATTTAGCTCTTTTCCTGCGTTATAGAATCTGATTTCCTACAGAAAAGTTCAGCATCTGTTTTGTGATTTGATGAATGGCTTTGAGCTGTTAATTTAATTGCTTCCTAGTAAGACACTAATGACCTTTTTGTTCCACTAAATACTAGTGTGTTTAGTTATAAATTAACCATAACTAAACACTTGGAGCTGTAATACTTAACAATTCATATCGCTCAGGTTCAGGTTGTAGCCACTCTTATTGGCATTATATATGGGCTGTGGATTTAGCTTCTAAAATCTGGAGTAGGAGGGAAGACCATTAAATTTTCTTGTCACAGCGAACTCATGGAAAAAGCACACTGCAATATGAGTAGACAAAGAGAACAAAATGGGGNAAAAAAACCTCAACACATTTGTAGGGTCTCAGGAATCTCATTTGATATGTTCAGACTAGAAGTTCACGGAGACCCGGAATTCAGGTATTTCCACTCCTGAGTACTGGGGAGCTTTTTGTTCTTTGGGTGACCACCAAGCATAAAGTAAGTAAGACTAGGGTAGTTCAAATAAAGTTTGGGGTTCCTACAATTATTTATTGGTCACCAGGTTTCAAATAATCTTTCAAGAGTGAGTGCATATTTATACGTTTTGTGGGAATAAATATCAGTTCACCACTTTTCTGGCTCCTTCGGCATAGTGACTGAGTGTCGGTTGGATTGGTAATTGAAAATAGGCCATTGCAGCTCCCGCTGGGCCTTTTCTGGCTTCCTCTTGGAATACTTCCAGGTAAGATCTTCTCCCAAAGGCTTNCAATTAGATGGGGGAGGCCACAGAAAGTTAGATCCGCCTTTGCTAACTGAACGTCTGAAATTGCTCAGAATGTCTGAGCAGTTGGGAGGTTTATTCCCTGCCTTCTCTGGAACAACGGTTTCTCATCAACTAGGAATTTACCCCAAGCTCCAAGATAAATATTTTAAAAACCAAATGATATTTGATTTTCTAAAAACTGAGACAAAGATAAGGTGCCTGTATGGGAAAGAAAAAGGCAAGACTTTCACTCTCTACTTCTAGTTGAAGCATATTTGGTTCCCCAAAGTGTCTACGAACGGAGGAGCTGTAAGAAGTTGNAAGGAGCTTGTAGCTTGAGGAAAGGGCCATGTTTCTGGAAGGCAGCTGCCTGAGATGCAGGCCTTCCACACAGGGACTTGCTTTGAGGTCAAGGTCAGTATGAGAAGCCAAGAGACATACTTCACCTTAAAATGGACCAAGGTTATTAAAATTGAAAATTTGAGGTGCTGATGCTGAAGAGAATGAAGGACAAAGCAGTAGGGTTTGACCTTTAGTTTCTTTTTCTTAATCACCCCCATATTCAAACCAACACTTCAATGACTGTGTTATGCTGTAGGTAAAGTGATAGCTAATCACTGAGTTTAAATTAGAATCCTTTTAAATAAAATCTCTAAGGATTGATATTGTTAACCTCAAACCTCAGGCTCTATACCTTTTTAGTTGTAAGAAAAGAATATTAACCACCTCTTAAAATAGTGTTTTAAATTTTTCTAGAGAGAGGTGTTACTAAGCTAAGTACTTGCTCACCTCTCTTCATGTTAAATATGGCCATGCAGTTCGTATTAGGAGCAGACTTAATGACTTTCAAGGTGAAGCTCTACACTGAACACGAGATCCATCAGCAAACACTGTTAGCTCAATTTTGACTAAAGGCAGAGTGAGACTGATTCTAACAGCCTTAGCATCACCATCGCCTCTCACAGGACTTCCCAGCTGTGCTTCCTCACTCAAATTCTGATTCTTTTTATTCTTACCTCAAGCCTTTACTTCAAGGCAGGTGAAGTTACTTTTCTGCGCTAAACCTCTTAAGGGCTTCCCATGTTAGTCAAGGTTAAATCTTAAAATAGCTTTCAAGTTCCCCCATTATCTTCTCCTTACTCCTCCCCTGCTCTCCCGCTTGCATGTCTTGGCAGTTGCTATCCGGCCACTTTGGCCTCCTCAATATTTATCAACTGTGTTGGAACAGGATGGAACTGTAAATTATCTGAACAACTCTAACTTTACAATGTTTTCTAGCATATTCTTTAGCTTTTCACTCAAATACCACTTGTTGACATTATTGAGCTTGCCAAACTCATGTCTAGCTGGAGTCCTCACAAATCTAATATGTTAAGAGTTAATTTACCTGCAATGGCTTAATTTTTCAAGTTCTATAAGATTTATTAGACAGGATGAGGGTGGTATTTGTTTGAAGCTAATTATCCCCTGCTTCTTCAGCTAATCTTTTCTGAAGGCTCTACCCCACATGTCATGGATTATGAAGTTTTCCAGTCTTGGAATTTTTAACATTCTGTGAGGACAGAATTCTGTAACTTCTAGTCTCTTTGAAAGAGAGTGCTTCCCCCAGCATTAGCAATGTCCTTACATGGCTACTGGGCAGTATTTAAGCTCCAGTTCCACTAATTGCTGTTCTAGGGATTCTAGCCAATGACTCAAGATAAGAAAAAGACCTGAAAAGCAGCCNTATTGAAAGTGAAGGTGTGGACCTCATGGTGCAATTATCTGTGAGGAAATGAGGTGAGTACTGTAAAACTGTGATAGAACTAAGAACGAGGCCTAGCAAAACTGCAAGATAAAAGAACAATATACAAAGTCAAGTTTGCTTCTATGTAGAACCAACAAACAACAGAATCAAATACTTAAAAGTCCCCATTAGTAACAAGACAGACAAGATGAAATACTTAGGGATGAATCTCTAAAGAACAAATGTACAGAACCTGCACCTGGGGTTTTGGACATATTATCCCAAAGTATGATCGCTTGACATTACAGAAAACAGCACCCTAACACCATGGCCCTTTCTCACCCCCCTGTCTGAAACAAACAAGACTCCTTTGGGAGGTGACCTCCTTGTGCTGAGAGGAAAGGAGCAACCTTAGGTCTGAGGACACAGAGACTCAGGGAAGAATCTGAGCAAGCCTACCCACCGTGCATTTATTTACTTTAAGAAGGGTATAAAAGCAATTAGTTTATGAAATTTCTTTAAGCAATGTTGTGTGGGATTAATTTCCTAGCCATAAACTCCTGTCTCCAACACACAAACACACATACACACACACACATACACACACACACACACACACACACACACGCACACAGAGGAGAAAGAGAGAGAGAGAGGAATTTTGGTTCACACTTAGAGACATGCACTATATACAAATAACAATTCAAAATGTGTCAGAGGCTACAATGTAAAACTTAAAATGTAGGAGAAAATATCTTTGTCTTAAAGTTTGATAAAGTTCTTAGGTGCAGCATCAAATTCATGTTTCGTAAAGCAACAGATTTTCTAACTGGACTTCATTAACATGAGAAGATGCTGTTCAACCACATTGTGAGAAAATTATAGAGCAAGGCACACATACGGGGAGAAAATGTTTACAAGGCATGTGTCTGGTGGGAGATTTACCTACAATATATGAAGAAATTTCAAAGTTTAATCATAAAATAGCCNAACTACCATATTTTAAAAGTGGTAAAAATTTGAATAAGCATTCCATCAAAAAGAGGTAACTGTCAAATAAACATACAAATACGCTTAGTGTCATGGTTGTGAGGCAGCTGCCAATTGAATCCCAATAAGAAAATACCACACAATGTTAAAATTTCTGATCACATCATGCACTGGTGAGAAATGGAACAATTAGAACATGTCTGTTTATTCTTGGTGTAGGTGTAAAATTGACACAATCAATTTTTATAAACAACTTTGACAAGCCCTTAGAAATTTAAACATATACATACCTAGTGCTCCAGAAAGCTATAGCAGTTTTATGTGTTGTAGGCAAAGTCAGAAAAGACCTCGACTATTTATTAATAAAGTTTGTTAGTAGATATGTATAGCCACACTATAGAATGCTACTCAGTAATTAAAAATAAATGAAAGTAGACGAGGGACAAGGTGGGAAGAGGGGTTCATCGGGAATGGGAGGTGGATAAGAGAATGAAGAATGAATATGATCACAATGTATTGCATATAAGTGTGAAATTTCAAAGAATTTAAATTTAAAAATTGTAAAATGATAAATGCAAATACTTGAATGAGTCTCAAATTAACTGTTGTAAAGTCAGATAAAAAATAAATGCAAGAAAATGTAAATTTGTCTACAGTGAAGTGATCTATTTTGCTTTCCATTATTGTGATAAACACCATGATCAAAAGCAGCTTGAGGAGGAGAGCGATTGTTTCACTTCAGGTTGCAATCCATCGTCTGGTAAAGACAAGACGGGAACTCAAGCAGTGGTAGAGGCAGAAATCATGGAGGAAAGCTGGTTACAGTTTTGTTTCTAAGACTCACCTTTCTGATAAGCCCAGGCCCACCTGCCTAGGGACGGTACTACCCATAGTGGGCTTGGCTCTCCCATTTCAATTAATAATGAAGAAGATACCCCACAGAATACCCAAAGGCCAACCTGATGGAGGCAATTCTTCAGTTTAGGCTTCTTCTTCCCACGTGTGTCAGGTTGACAACTGAGAATAGCCATCACAGGAAAAGGAGGTTGAGCGAGGGTGTTGAGACACAGAAAGAAAGGATTCCTAATTGACTATGAGAAATGTTTGTAAATGACAGTTACATAAACTGTCTTGACTTTGGTATGATTTCCTATCTGATACATATCAAAATTATCAAATGTATACTTTGAATCTGTGCAGTTTTAGCATATATCATGCATCAGTAGGGAAAAGTAGAATAACATACCCGATGAAGGGCAGGTTCAGGGGAAAATGAAGAATTCAGCTTGAACACATTTTATTTGAGATTTCAGTTGACCCTGGAGTGGGTGACCAAGCAAACATTTGAAACCCAACTTTGAAGATTGAGAAAGAAATTTGGACTGAAGATAGCTGTGGTGTCACTGGCAAGAGATAGTAATTAAAGACTTGGGAGTCACTCAATGGATTCTTGTGATCACACTGAGAAGCACACTCCTCAATCAGCCAACATTTCTGCCTACTGTACCTTTCTACAGCTGATACAGGTGGGGAGGAAGTGGTGTGTATGGTTCTATTGTCCACCATACACGGTGACATGACTGAATCATGTGCAGTGCTTCCTTTTTCATTTTTATCATGCTACTTATTTATTGTGTGTGTGTGCACATGCATACGTGTCTTTGTATGTAAGTGGGTAAATGATTGTGTGCCTCAGAACAAGTGTGGAAGTTGGAGGACAACTTGCAAGAGTTGTCTCTCTTTCCACATGGGCCCCAGAATTGAACTCAAGTTTTCAAGCTTGGCAGAAAGAGCCCTACCTGCTGAATCATTTTGCCTGTCCTCTTTCTCATTCGTATTTGGCTACTGTGTGATAATTTGGTACACACACACACACACACACACATATATATTATATAATGCTCAAATCAGAAAATTTAGTATTTCAGTCTCCTCAAATGCACATCATTTTTATGGTAACAGATTCTAAATTCTCTTCTAGTTTGTTGTAGAATATGTAAGCAATTACTGAAAACTATAGTCATAATACTTGCNGGGTTATAAAACACTGAAGNTTNTCTCTCTTATTTAGTAGGATGTGGGTGTTCATTGTCTAGCCTCCCACAACACTCTTCCAATTCCCTTCCTAATTTCAAATTTTTAAATACATTGTAAGTGATTTCTTTTCATATTTTATTCATTTATTTTTTACCTATGTTTATCTGTGTGTGCGCCTATTTGTTTTTATGGACACCACATGGTGCAGAAGCCCATGAAGGCCAGAAGAGGGTGTTGGATCCCCTGGATCAGGATTGGCAGGTAGCTGTGAGCTTCTTGATGAGTTCTTGAACCTGGATCCCCTGCAAGAGCAGCAAGTGCACTTAACTGCTGAGCCCTTCTCTAGCATCACCCTTCTTGTCTAATTTCTAATGATCATCATTCTTTCTTGCTTGATCAGACCTATTTTCCTCCATGAGAACAGATTTTAATGTATCTGGGCTATTTACTAAAATCCCATTGGCCTGGTTTGTGAAGGATGCTGGGGGTCTGACAAGGGGTTTCCTTCAGTGGGGGAGTTTGAAAGCTGGTACTTATGCTAATGACCTAGTAATTGTTTTAATGGATTTTCAATGAAGTGTGAAGTTCTCTGCTGGCTTCTCGAAAAAGTGTGAAATATGGTAAAGTATGTGAGAAAGTCATTCTAGTGTCTGTAAATCTCTCTTTCATTCTGTTTGCAGAATCAGGAAATATTACTAAGTGCCACTTTGTCTGCTATGTCAATACCAAAGCATCTAGGGTGGAGGAGTACGTCACAGCCTTTCTCAGTTTTGTCAAGAAGATGGGATATGGAAAGGGGAGTCATTCTCTGACATGGAATCAGTCTTTTCCTTCAAAAGAAAAGGCACTGTGGGTCCACACCCTGTGCTTGAGAAGCCTACCTGTTTTCTCATATCTTTCTTGCCCAAGGTTTTTATCCTAGCTCTCACCTGGAAGGGTGTCCTGGCTAGTCTTTGTCAATTTGATATAAGCTAGAGTCATCTGAAAGGAGGGAACCTCAATTGAGATAAGTCTTCTACAAGGTCCAGCTGTAGGGTATTTTCTTAGTGATTGATGAGGGAGGGCCTAGTCCATTGTGAGTTGTGCTGTCCCTGGGCTGGTAGTCCTAGGTTCTATAAGAAAGCAGGCTTAGCAAGCCTGGGTGAGCAAGCCAGTGAACAGCAACCCCCACGGGCCTCTGCATCAGTTCTTGCCCTGCTAGAACTCCTGCTCTCACTGGGTTTGATGATGAAATATTATATGGAACTGTGAGTGAAATAAATNTTTTGTTCCCCAAGTTGCTTTTGGTCATGGTGTTTCCTCACAGCAATCATAACCCTAACTAAGAGGGTATTGAGATTGCTCCTGGCCCTTTCACTTCCTGTTCCAAATGTTTTGTGCAAAGGACTGAATGTTTTGGACCTGTCCTGTCTCTCCATTCTTGTGAGAGAACATTTCCAAATAACTGAAATTGGTGTTCTCATTGAGGTTTCCTGGGTGCTAAGGTATTTTGGGGCATATATTTATGCTGAGAGAGATTCAGGACAAAATAGATTTCCTTATTATATTGAAAGGGTTGCAGATGCAATTTTCTGTGTTATTAAAGGTTTTCTTGGGTTTTTCTTTGGTGGCATCTAAGAGATTTGGAAGACATAGAATGGTCAAATGTTGTTTCTTGTTCCAGTCTCTAAGGCTTGGAGCCTATGCCTGCTTTTAGTCAGTTCCTTGGTAGGAATGGTACTAAGTACATTGAGGCACTGAAATCCCTACTCTAGGGTGGAATTCAGCCTAGGGTAAGGCAGCTATGCCTTAGGGCCTCATCAATAAGTTTTAAGGTGATGTTATGAATGAATGCAGCTCATAAATCTAAACTCCATGGAGGTTCTTTGTGCTTTGGTAGAATAGCAGAGTGGGGCTGCTTTGCAAATGGACCATAAAGTAGAAATTAACATATAGGAAGTTTATTGGGAAGAGGAACAGTAGGGGAGTGACAGAGGCAGGAATCCATGGTAGGAGTATCTGAGCTGTAGTAAAGTTGCAACAGAGGCTTCAGCCCAACTCATGAAGAACTCTTGATTTGGGGTGTCCATGCAGAGTTGCTCCAAATTGGGCTAGGACTTTGCCCGTTCACATCTGTCAGCTGTTAATACCAGTTGCCCTGGGGAGGGTGTACCTTGCAAAGGTACCCCCTCTGGCAGAATTAATTACTTTGGAAGTGTTTGGCAGAGTTAACTATTGACCTAGTTCCATTTCTGTTGCTGTGATAAAATACACTGACAACAAGCAACTTAGAGGAGGAAGGATTTATTTGTCTCACAATTCCAAGTTACCTACCATCATTGTGGGGGAAGTCAAGGCAGGAGCTTGAGGCAGCTAGTTATATCATATCCAAGGGCAGAGAAAGAACAAACACAAGCATGCCTGGTCCTTAGCTAGGTTTCTCTACTCCTATACAGTCCATGAACCAAATCGAGATACACCAGTAACATGCTCAGTCTCTTTGTAGATGAAAATATACAGGATGTTTGGAATAGTGTTTTTTTTTAAATATATATATATATATATATATAGTCAAGATTTTAATGGGAGGTGGAACACTGATTTTTGCTGATGAATAAGCTGAATTTGTAATATGCATATTATGAAGTGACCTCAGTGGTCTCCATATCCTCTTTGAGATTTAGACCCATTCTGGAGTTATAGTAGAGGCTGTCTTCTCTTCATGTGACATTCATACTCACTCTTAGGAAAACCTGACTCTGATGGTCAGTCTCCACAATAGCTCTGTGGTAGGCAGTGCTTCTCCAACACTCGGGGAAACAAATATTCTGAATTAAAAGCAGAGATAAAGTGAAACCTGTAAATTGTTTGTAGCAACTTCAAACAAGATTAAAGATGACAGAGTATTTCTGGACTCTTTACGTAGGTTTGCAGCCTTACATTAGCAATTTGGCTACAGAACAAAGCAAGTGTTGTCATCATGGGGTCAGAGCTAACCTTTCAATGGCTTCTGAGCTAAAAACCTGATCAGGATATGGAATATTTCTTCCCTCAGACCAATTATGGATTGATGTAAAAATGTATTCTGAAAGTTGTTTGGTGGGAGGAGGGCTCAGATTTACCTCTTTGATTGCCTATGCTTTGCAAAAACTATCATGAGTGATAGAATGTAGACATGGTCACACTGAGTGTCACTGCTTGTTCTTATGCTTCATCTAACTGAATACCTGTCTGTTCTTGGGGCCTTCCTGCCTCACTGTATCAGGTTTTTGGAGCCAAACTGCCATCCAGGTGGACTTTCCATATTACTCACACCCCTTCTGTGCATAGTGGCACTGATCACACAAGGAAGGACTATTTCTAGGTAAATGGAGGCTATGATTTGTCCTCTCATGTTGAAACTTAATTCCCAGTATGAATATTAAAGATGTTTAATATTCAACAAGACAACTGAGTGATGAGAACTGCCCTTCATGAATGGGATTGGGGCTTAGATTCCTTTATACAAGGGCTGGACAGAGGAAGTTTCCACTTTTTTTTTTTTTTTTTTTGTCCTTTCTATGTAGCGGCACAGTGGCCCTCCTCTCTGAAGGGTGTGTGCCAAGATGCTGTCTCCTCCATCTTCAGGGCAAAGTGTGTCCACATCACATGCTTGAAACTCATGGACACCATGATTTTAGACTTTTAGTTGCAAACATTTCTGTGCTTTCCCCACTAAATTACTCATCGTTGTGGTGACTGTTTATTGTCAGTCTGACAGGATGAAGAATCATATAGGAGTCAAGCCTCTAGACATACCTGTCAGGGATTTCCTATATTAGGCTAACTGTGGTTGGAAGACCCAGTTTTAACTGTGGGTGACAAAATTCTATAGCCTTGGGTCTTGGACTGAATTTAAAAAGGGGGAACTGAAAATCAATTCTCCTTCCTGACTATGAATACAATGTGACCTGATGACTTTAGCTCCTGCTGCCACGGCTTCCTCACTGTACTCTTGAACAGTGAGCCGAAATGAACACTTTTCTCAAAAGTTGCTTTGGTCAAGATATTTTATCACAGTAGCAAGACATGTAGGCGATACTCACATTCTTGGGAATCATTTTACCTCAATGGACTTACACAATGAGGGTAAGGAGATAATAAGTACAGAGCTCAAAAGTTACAGTTTCCAACTCAGGAGTGGCTTACGTGTGGATGTGGGGAGGCCAATCTGCTATGTTTTATCATCTGTTTCTTTCTTTTTAGTTGTTGTATCTGTGTATCTCTGTGAGTGTAGATGTGTTCATGTCTGTGGATGCATATATGCCTATCAAGAGGCACGTATCTGTGTATGCTTGCATATGGAAGCCAGAGGTCAACCTTGGATGTATTCCTAACTTGGTTTTCACCTTGTTGTTTGAGGCAGGGTTTCTCAATATCTGATACTTCCCAGTTTGCTTAGGCTAACTGTCTAGGGACTCTCAGAGATCTATCTCTCTCTGTCACTCAAGTTCTAGGTTTGAACACAGGTGCACATGTTCACACAGCAAACACTTTACCTACTGAACCACTTTTCAGCCCTGTTGTGTTTCTTACCATCAAGCTACAGAACTAAATCACTGCCAATGATGAATCTTAAATTTTTCTTCTAAGCATTTCCCTCTCTTTTAAGTGTCCACCCTCATAAATATAATGAAATATCCCTTAAATATTAATCTACATGTGTTATTTAATAAAAAACCATTTCAATTCTCTTCTTACTTTACGTTAGCCTTTTTGTGAGACATACTATCAAAAGCACAAAATGCTGCATAATTTATATCTACAGCCTATTTTTTTCTATTTCAAAGTCCTGTTTGCACAGAAAAGTGACACATTTGTGGTTCCTTGGAGAATGTTACTATTAAATCATTCCCCAGGGTCATTCTTCCCTTTCCCAGTCAATGATACAATAAATCATATTCTGGAGGTTTGTAGAAGATGCTGAAGCCATCTTTCAGAACTCCAACAAGTATACTATTTTTCCAAAAGCTTTACTTTTTGTCTTGGAAAACATTAAGTTCTCCTTTCTCTAGACGTCTCCAGTCATAGAACCAGTTGGAGTTCTGGTTCTACCCATTAACCCCACCTTATTCGATCTCATCTTTGAGTTTTTGTAAGCATTGCTTACTTGCTTGGTAATGGTACTTGCATTCACTTATTTAATAGATGCTTGAGGGACCACTCTGGTGCTGCATGCCTTTCACTCAGTGTGACTTTTAAAAGTTTCTATTTGGGGATCCTTATACTCATGCAGCTCTGTCCTGCTTCTAGTGTTCTGTCAAGGGCTGTGAATTCAGAATAGAACGTGGCTTCAATGTTACCTGGAACTGGTGATGGCCAGCATGCACACAGGGCTATGCTCAGGTAGTAGAGGGCTCATAGTGATTGGGAGGCAGAGAGAGGCCACATCTGTCAAAGCCTGCCAAAGGTCAGTGGCTTTATCAGTAGGAACCACTACCTAAAATTGATGATCTAAATCATCAAGGAAAATATAGACTTACTCAGATGAAGGAGACGAGAAGTGTTGAAGCAGAGGAAATGACACAAGTACAGTTTGGTGGTTCTGAGAATATTTATAATTATATATAAATATAATTTGTTATTTCTTTTATGCAATATGCAGGGCAGAAATCAGGGTAATGGCAGGGAGAGAGAAGAGGCTCTTGGGGTGGGCAGNTCATAAACCACTTCATATGCCGTGTCAGGTAGCTTGGTTTTTATTTTATACACAACAGGGGTCACAGCAAAACTTTGAGTGGGAGAGGATGTGCCTTCAAGTTTTAAAATCATATTCTAGGGCATGAGGAAGGCACACCAGAGGGGAGTGGGTCCTGGCATGTGGAAGTCAGGCTGAAACGGGCTGCTGCTGTCCACAGGAGACTTGAGGATGACTGGCACTCGTGTGGAGGCAGAGTTGAAAGAAGGGGTCTAGCTGAACATTCTGTTGGGAATGGTGGTTGTGGGAGGTGAGTAGACTGGCTGTCATTCACCATGAGTGGTGTGGATACAGCCTCCACAGTTGTACTTGGAGTGAGGAAGCCGTCATTCTTGCTGAAATGATGCCCATCCTCTCTGAACACTGTCAATACATTAGGCGTCGGATCCCACAAGGGTCATGGTCACATGATGCCAGATTTCTTGCAGTGGGTCCAAAGAATTTCTTTACTCACAGAATTTTCTTTTTTCTTCTCAAGAATATCTGAAGCTTAATTCCAGTGAGAAGAGCTGTCATTTCTTCCCAGACAGGAAGCTGAACTGTCTTTTCTAATACCCCGGGGCTTTCTGAACTCACAAACCTTTCATTATAAGTACTTGTCTAACTTACAGGGAAGTTACAGAGTTCTCACCCTATGCTCTACTTGCCATTCACTTCACGTGTCTGAGCTTCTGCCCTTGGTACATGGGCCCCTCAAAGAAATCTGCCTTCGTAGAGGTCAGGGGAGCTGTTCTTTGAATTTGGAGGGTGGGTCTCACTAAAGTGAATATTGTCTTTGCTCAAGAATGCTCATAGGTGTGTATTGTATGGCAACTTCCATAGCTGCCTAAAGAAAAACATTGTGTGAGCATTTTAAAAATTGATTCATGAAATTATTTAAAATATTTATTGAGAATCCACTCTATGTGCTGGTGCTGGGTTAGTTAACTCTTTCTCTTCCTCCCTCCCCCTCTCCTTGGAATCAGATGGCTGGGAGATTAGGCCATAGATCTGGGNCATAGGAGGCTTATGGAAGGGACTAGATAACTACCTTGAATAATCTTAAGCAGTGCGATGTGGGGTGGGTAGATCTAAAACAAAGTTTGCATCAAAATCCAAAAGTTGAAGTCTAAGGCCCATATGTAGGTGAGATCTCCAGAATTAAAGAGAAAGAATTGGGAAACAGGAGATAGGGCAAGGCAGAGACAGCTCCAAATCCCTGAAGGTTAAGAGTGTGAGAAGCCACATATACTACTGCACATGTGTGATATCAACACACAGGATGCTGAGACAGGAGGCTGAAGTACTTAAGACCACTCTTGGCTACACAGCGAATGCCAGGCCAGTAGTCTGGGGCTACAAATTGAGACTTGTCTTAAAAGCATTCTTGATTAATGAAACCAGGGAGAGATGTCTTCGTCCTTTAAGTGCTTGTCCTATAAGCATAATAACTTGAGTTTGGACCTCCTATGTAAAAAGCCAGATGTGGTGGCTGGTGCTTGTACTGGAGATGAGAGCTAGGTGAGTCCCTGGGCTTGCTGGCTAGGTGTCTAGCTGAATCAGTGACCTACATGTTCAGTAACAGTCCCTGTTCCAGAAAAATGAGATATAGAACAATTGAGGAAGATATCTGGTGGTGTTTTCCGGCTTCTATTTGCAAGTACACATATGTGCATATGTGCTCCCATACTCATGTGCACACACACATGAACACCCCTCCCCTCAGACACATAAAAAAGAGAGTTCAAAAACACTGTTACAAACACCCATATGTTAAGATGAATCCAAATGAGTCTATTTAATGGGTAATAGGGATTTATTAAGATATAAATTAAAAAAAATANACTCACAAATACAGAACTAAGTAGANAGCTGAAGTCATCCTCTGTTATGTCTGGGAGTGAATGCTCCTGGCCATCTGATCATGCCAGGAAGAAGGAAAAAGAAAGAAGGAAACACATGACCCCTTTCCATGTTATTNTCAAAATACTTTACATTGGTATATGGATTTTGGTTTATTAATACATATTTAAGGTCAATTTTGTTATACTGTATGCATATTTCTACTCTTGTTTAAGGTATTATGTTTATGCAACTCATTTAAAAATGTAATGTATAGTTAAAAATACAAATAGTCATCTATAATAGTCACACTTATAGTCATATTAATTAGGGTTTCTAGATATGCAGAGATATATTTCAGATAGATAGATAATTTTCAAATACTACAAGATAATTTTCAAGACCTACAGAATATGGCATTTAAAAATGTTTTAAGTACTTAGACTTTTCTGGACATTGAAACATATCTGCTCCTGGCATCACCAATCTATGTCAGAGAAGATGAGCATCGAAGAAACTCTATATTGAGTTTGCTTTCTTTGTGGCAAAAGTTAGCCATTTGGGTAAGAAATTGCCTTTGTCTTAACTGCTTGACAGTATGTTGTATAAACTGGACATGCAGGACCCATAGGAAGATGACCATTGAACTTTGCCAAAACAAGGAGAGATGGTCCTTCACATTCCTGCTCCACACAAGAAACTATCAGACATTCTTCAGGACAAAGAGAAAAGTGACTGATCAACTTTTTCAATAGTTGAAACAATCCTTTAAATTTCCTGCTTCACTGAAAAGTCTGCCAGATACTCTAGGCCTGTAGGCTGAAAATGAGTGCCCCAACATTGCAAAGGAACTTTGGGTGACTGTCCAGGCAGCCAGTGGTCTCTGTCATTTCTAGAATTTTGGAAGTTGATTGCAATGCACTTCCTGTTTCCTTAGATAATATTATATCCTTCTGGGGCCTTTGATTGAGTTGAAGACGAGATAACTATAATTATAGTTCTCCTTAGTTATAATAAAAGATGATTTAGATATAAAACTTTAGACTCACAAAAATAAGATAGATGATAGAATATTTTCTTTAATTTGCCAAATACAAATAGACATTATAACTCTAATTCTCACTTGATAACTATTTTCTTATAAGTAATTTTACTATGATAAAATGAAAACCTTCATTTTTGATTAGACAGAAAAGGAGATGTGCTGTGGGATGGTCTTTCTATATACTGTGAATATGTGTTACTACCATTGGTTAATAAGGAGCTGCTATGGCCTATGGCAGGACAGAATAGAGCCAGGTGGGGAATCCAAGCAGAGAGACAAAGAAAAGAAGACAGAGTTAGAGGAGACAGTGAGCACTGCCAGGGGAGCAAGATGTAATAGAACATAGGTAACACCATGAAGCCATGTGGCAAAACAGATGAATAGAAATGGGTTAATTTAAGATGAAAGAGCTAGCTACCAACATAGACCAAATAGTTTGTAATTAATATTAAGCCTCTGAGTGATTATTTTATAAGCTGCTGTGGGCCAGGCATGAAAACTTCCGTCTATACCCATGGGCATGAAAGGCNAGCTGTATGGGATGATATGACTTACATTTGGATTTTTCCACTGACTTAAAAGAACAAGGTTGTACTATAGACGTGTGTGTGTGTGTGTGTGTGCGTGTGTGTGTGTGTGTTGCTTTTTTTCCTTTTTTTATTAAAAGATTTTCTATTCATTTTACATATCAACCACAGATCCCCTTTCCTCCCTCCTCCCACCCCCCAGTTTTCCCCCCAACCCACCCTCCATTCCTACCTCCTCCAAGGCAAGGTCTCCCATGGGAGTCAGCAGAGCCTGGTACATTCAGTTGAGGCAGGTCCAAGACCCTCTTCTCTGCACTAAGGCTGCGCAAGATGTCCCACCATAGGCACTGGACTTCAAGAAGCCAGCTCATGCACCAGGGACGGATCCCGATCCCATTACCTGGGAGCCCCCTAAACAGTTCAAGCTAAACAACTGTCTTGCCTATCCAGAGGGTCAAGTCCATACCATGGGGGCTCCACAGCTATTGGTCCACAGTTCATGTGTTTCCATAAGTTTGGCTGGCAGTCTCTGTACATTTTCCCATCATGATCTCATTGTCCCTTGCTCATAGAATCTCTCCTCTCTCTCATCGATTGGACTCATCCTGACGCTGGGCCATGGATCTCTGCATCTGCTTCCATTAGTCTCTGGATGAGTCTCTGTTTCTCCTTATTCCCATGATGTCTTCATTTATCATGGTCTCTCTTTGCTTGCCCTCCTACTCTGTCCCTGTTCCAGCTCAAACTTCCTGTTCCCCTATGTTCTCGTCCCTCATCCCTTGCCCTCCATTATCCCTCCTCACCGCCAGTTTGCTCATGTAAATCTCATGTATTTCTCCTTCGATGGGCTGTCCATGTGTCCCTCCTAGGGTCCTCCCTGCTAGCTAGCTTCCCTGCAGCTGCGGGTTGCAGTCTGGTTATCCTTTGCCTTAACTCTAGTATCCACTTATGAGTGAATACATACCATGTTTGTGTGTGTTTCTTAAAATTTATATTCTGCTTGTGGAAGATAAAGCTGTGATGCTTAATCTGATTGTCAATTGATGAAAATTACAATCATCTAGAAGACATATCTCTGGATGTGCCTATGAGGGTATTTCCAGAGAGATTTAACTGAAGGAGATCTATCCTGAATGTGGGTAGCATCATCACACAGGCTGGGGTCTGCTGATGCTTTAAAGTGGAAAAAGAGGAACCTATCTGAGTACCAGCATTCATCTCTATCTGCTTCCTGATTGTGGATTCTTTGTGTCTAGCTACCTGTTGCTCCTCCCACCACAC
>LZPO01108248.1:31036-46743 GCA_001675575.1 Neotoma lepida | reverse complement strand
ACACACACACACATACACACACACACCACCTTTTCTTACAAAATAAGGTTAAAATTAAATTATACGTATACACACACAAATAGCTAGTTTTGCAATCTGAACATGTATTTTTCTTACATGGTGCCCTGTAAAACACACTCTGATATTATTTTAATGGTTGGTTAGGATTCTGGTTTTCTTTAAACGATTTTTCAAAACTCAAGGAGAATGTATCNTTATGCATCTGCAGCTTTCATTACCCCATCTTATTTTTCTAGCCTCTTTTATCTGAAGCCTGTGGTTGCATATCTGTGACTCCAAAGGGTCATTGTTCTTATAATGCAATGAGTAGGATAATCCTTGGCATTGGTTTACAGTTCTGTCCCCCTGTTTGTGATGCTGGGGATTGAACCCAGGACGTTACAAACACTAAATCTCTACCTCCAAGCTACCTCTCCAATCATTACATTTTGTAGACAAGATCTAGCTCTGCAGACTCTGTAGGTCTGGCTGGTCTCAGACTTACAGTCTTTTTACTTCAGCTTCTTGAATGCTGGTATTGTAGATGTGTGCCACCAGGCCCAGNGTTGCTAAGTTTTAACAGCAGAAAATGTCATTCAGTGGTTTGGGAGTGAGGTTTCTGATTCTTAAGAATGCCTGCAGGGACTCTACTTCATGTTCTGTAGATGGTGTTCTAAGTGACAGGGCCCTAAAGGTGCCTTCTGGCTACTGCCCTGACAGCCCTCTGTGGGGAGCCTAGAGACTGGACACAGCTCATAGCTGGCAGCTCAGCTCCCATCTCATTGCTAGTGAGAGTTCCTGGGCTTCTCGGAACATATTAGATTCCCTTCTTGGTGCATGTTCAATGCTCAAGTGCAACTGAGCTTTTGTGCTGGCACCTACCCCACTGAACTGAGAGTTTCCTGAGGATAAACACCATGTCTTTGCTATGTATGGCCCCAAGAACAGTGTGGAATCTGACATGTATGTGTGTTGTATGAAAGGAGAAAAGAAAGCAAAAGAAGAAAAGGGAAAAAAGAAAGAAGAAAGGAAGGGAGGAAGAAAGGGAGGNAGGNAGNAAGAAGGAGGAAGGAGGAAGAGAGGAATCTCCTAGAGAGGACTGCATTTCAGCTAAGCCTTTAACACCTTAAATTTTATTTGATGAGTGCTACATTCTTCCTTTACATCACAGCAGTTCAGTGACCCCCTCCATGCCCTTATATAATAATGTATTTTACAATTTATTCAGCAGATATGAGATCAGAGTAATTAAGGTAGAGTCTGTAAGAGTATGGAGCTAGGGATTATCAAAGGATTCAAGCCAACATAGACTGTGGGGCAAATGATGGAGATGGGACAGANTAGTTTCATACAGCTCCAGGAGAGTGTGAGGTAAGAACAGCTTGTGTTGCAGGTTAATGGTGTCACACAGTGATTAGTTTAACTAGTGTGCTGGTGGGGGTCAGGGTTAGAGTTTTAGATGCTGGAAAGGTATTTAGTGATGAAGCACGGATTCTCTTTACTTCACCAGTCATAGAAAGTGTGTGTTCAGAGCCGGGGATGTATGCACATTGAGTTAGGAGGGGCACAGGTGGGAAGTAAGGTCACGAATTAGTTGCTTATCATAAAAGCACAGCAGGATATGTAATGCCCAGCTGTGGAACATGGTAACAGGAGTGAATAATAGAAAATAATGNAAAAGGGGGATTTATATGAGACATATTTGATATCAAGAACACATTGACTTCTGCAACTATGTAAATATGGTTGGAAGAATAAGCANCATTACTGTAGGTTTCTGTTCTGTGAAATACATAGCATATCGACAGAAGAAAATGGGTAAATGTGGTCTGGANAGGTTGCTCCATGTGGGAGGGGTGAGTGTGAGAAGGTAAATTGAGGGCACATTTAATTTGAGATGTCAGAATAATTAGAGACAGATACACAAGAGGGTGTGGGGAAGAGCAGAGCCAGACTGAGGAAGTACATGACAGACAGACATCCTGAAGTGCCATATAAACATGCAGGCTGTAGGTGAATGCCAACAGGGAACAGCAGGAGGCCTGTTAGAGCAGTAATGCAAGCTGGCTAGGTGATAAGAAAAATAAATGAGGACAGGATTGAATGGGACCTTATTCCTGACTATGATATTGGAAGACCTTAGAGGAATNATGTCANGATATTAATAAGTGACTTTCTCATTATAAAAGTGCCTCCCATGTATGTTCACACNTGTNTAAGTGCATGTGTGTGTCTGTCTGTAGAGGCCAGAGCTTAACCTGTTGTTCCTTGGGAGTTCTCCATCTCACTGTTTGAAAGAGGTTCTCTCACTAGCCCAGATCTCACTGGCTCAGCTAAACTGTCTGACCGGGAGCCCCTGGCGTCCATCTGTTTTCATCTCCCTGCCTCTGGGATTACAGCTATGTGTAGTTGCTCCCTGCTTTTCTTTTTAACATGGGTTTTGGGAGTCAAATGTAGTTCTTAGTTTTAAGATTTATTCATTTTTATTTTAAGTGTGTAAATGTTTGCCTGCAAGCATATATGGGTACCATATATGTGACTGGTACCCACAAGGCCAGAAGAGAGCATTGGATTCCTTGGGATTGGAGTTATAGGCAGTTGTAAGCTGCCATGTGGGTGCTGGGAACTGAACTTGAGTCTTCTAGAAGAGCAAAAAATGCTCTTAACCACTGAGCCATCTCTCGGCCCCAGAATTAGGTTTTCATGCCAAGCACTTCACTAACTAAGCAGCTGTCAACCAAGTCCANCATTTGTCTTTCCATAACAATATGTTTGTAGACTCTGAATTCTGTATAATCAAGGAATAATTTTTCAAAGGTGGAATTTTAGATGGACAACAAGCCAGAAAGGTCTGTTAGGAGTTCAAGGACCTACTGAAACAATAATAGCATTAAGCTTCTGTTAAAGGAATTAATTATTTAATTTTGACAACAATTATACTTTGAAGTGAAGTATCCATTCCAGTTATAACAGAGACAGAGAAGTTCAATAGCATGCCCTAAGTCACATAGCTCAGTGTATGCTTACCACATCATCTAAACAGCCTGCTCATTACCTGTGNCCTTCACTCCCATGCTGTGCCTTTTCTAGTCCAGATAGCACAGTTTTTTNCCTGCTTCATCCAGAGTAGTCATTGCTCAGACATTATCTGCTAAAGGACAGATATTGTCTTGTCTACCAATAGACACTGATTTTCAAAAGGATATTGGTTGAGAGAGGCCTTGGTGGTTGACTGTCCAGGCTAGAATCTCTTCTTGCACTATTCTTCTGTTCCCTGAAGTTACATGCTTTGTAGCACTTGGGAAGCAGATAGATGCGCTTCCATTTGCTTTGCTCCTGCTGAAGTGTCCTAGGAGGNCAATGTCATGGGAGGTAAACAAATAAGACATCCTATAGGATGTCCCTAGGAGTCCAGCCCTACGCTTGCATTTTGTTTTTCCTTTCCTCATCTACTCCTCATGAGGAAGGGAGGAAGCAGAGGAGAAGAATCTAGCTACTGTGTGGCTCTAACCCTAGGGTTAGTCTCATGTAAGTACTGTGTATGAATGTGTTCACTTTGTCTTTGAGAGCTGTGAATATACAGGAAGAGGATTAACACGGTCTATGCAATACACACACACACACACACACACACACACACACACACACACACACCTCAAAGTGTAACCCCAATGAAAAGGAGGAAACTATAGCATCAATGAACACATGGAGCTTTTAAACCCTTGCACAATTAGGAGCCAATCCCATCTTCCTTCCTCCACCTTAACAAAACATCACTCTGATATTTGAGTGGCATCGTCAGCAGACACCTCCTACAGATAACTGACAGGTCACCTGATNGAAAATGAAAGGGACAGAAAACTTCCCACAGGTGCTGAAGGAGGTGGGAGGTGTTCACATNCCCCCCATNACACTTCCCACTCCTGGCACACNGAGCACACCCTCATCTATCTGCTCCCAGCACTGAGGCTCATCCCAGAGGTGCCACTTATTTCTGCCAAGTGGCTTCTCTCTTCTTCAGCATGTACCTTCAAATTAAACAGTGACCTCTCACTTATCATCAGGTCTAATACTAGGCTGGCTGTGATCTGGCCCCAAAGCTTGTCTTCTGATTCATGTCACTGACATCCAGGGCTCTTCAATAGAGGGAAGAAGCCCTTTGCTCCTCTGTACTTGTCATCAAAGCCAAAGAAACTCACTTTCCTCGGGGCAACATCTGGCCAGAATTTATATGGTAGGCATGGAAATACTATTTTCTACATATTATGATTTCTTTCTTTGGCAATGCTGAAAATGGCACCCCGCCACCACCAGAAACTAACCATGTCATTTTTCTCATGTCAACAAGCTTCTTGCCAATAATGATTTCCTGTAATTCCTTCCCTGTTTTAGAGGGAATGGTGTTCCACTGGCAATGTACTTAAGGAAAAAAAGTCCCATCATCTGGAAGCCGACAGAGAGCCCTTTAGGATTCATTCCCACACTGGTGCTCACTGCACCTGACTTATCATTTCCAAACCTCCTTCCATAATCACTGAGAAGATTACCTCAGTTCTCAACCCCCTTCTGAGATAGTCTGGCTTTTCATTTGTAAACATCCCACACCATGAATGCTTTGAAATCTTATCTGCCAAGCATTGTANTCCGTTATCTTCTAATTTTAATGGCACAAGGAGAACATGACCAAATGCTTTGAGGAAATTTAACACAAATGGCTTCTAGTTTGTTTCCTAGTGGAGTCTTTATTCTCTAAAACCTCATGAACAGCATTTGTGCTGTCAACATTTCTATTGACATTTTAGTCTTTTCACCATCTAAGAAAATGGCCCATGAAGAAATCTTTATAGTATTCTGGGGGCTTCTCTAGGTTGCAGCTCCAATAGCTTTCACTACATTCTTCCCACAAAAGTTTCAAATGCAAGAGTCACATGAACAGGTTTCTCATGGCAGCAGCAATGACTCCATTTCTGGTACCAAATCTGTACTGGCAGGTTTTTTTCAAGAGGAAGAGAACCAATAGGAAAGGTATAGTCTCCTCTTAGAATATGTATAAATTTATATACATGCACATAATACATTACATATATATGTGGATACATGTATATATATATATATATGTATTACATATATGCATATTTATATTCAACAAAAGAATTACTAAGTTGGCTTATAGGACAGTGGCGGAGTAGTTCAACAATCACTATTTCCATGTTGGAGAGATAAAGAATTCAGTTGTTGCTCAGTCCAAGAATCAGGATACCTCAGCATGTCCAAATCTGGTACTGAAAGCTTAAAAGTTCCATGGACAGCTGCTTGGATTGACTCCATATTGGAAAGTCAATGAAGGTGGCGTTTAATCAAGGGTTTAGTAGTACTAGAAGCAGCAACAGGTGCACTTCCTCAGATAGAGGAAAAGGCAGGTGTATCTCTCTCTCCCTCTCTCTCTCCCTTCCTTCCTCCTTCCCTTCTTCCCTCCTTCCCTCCCTCCCTCTGTCTCTCCTTCTCTTACACACACATTTTTCATTGAAATTCTTGGCATCTGAGCTGTCTGTCAGAAGTTACAACACACATGAGGGGTGTCTTGATCCCAGCTAATCGTCTCCAGGAATTTCCTCACAAACACATTTAAAGGTGTGTCTCCTAAGTAACTCTAAATCTAGCTAAGCTGACAATCAGACCAACAGTCACAGCTATCAACTCCCAGCTTAGATGCCAGACACTTAGCTTGTTTNGTGCATCTCACATCCTATCTATGCATGTCTCTGCATCCTATTCTCTGAAGTTCTCAGTGTGTAAATTATGTTAAATGAATGATCAATATTCATATTCCACCACATCACTTCTAGTTACAGAGGAAGTACAGAATAAAGTTAAGAAAACTGCTTCTAGAGCCCAAAGCCAAGGTTCAAATCCCATGGCCAGTACTTGTCCAGAGAGGCTCTAGTGAATTGTGTGTTTCTGTGTTTCAATGTACTCAGCTGTAGCATAAATAATCATAGTACTCACANCACAGGCNTATTGTGATTAATATGCAATGTTTAANAAATTTAAAGACCTAAAATATTGTCTATCACCCATCAATACAACCAATGTTAGAAACTTTTACTTTTAGATTTCTTTCCTGTGAAACTTAAAAAAAATTATAATAATAACAAACATAATATTTTCTATTTTTATTTGCACAGTTTTCCANGTATTTATGGGTGATTTATCTCCAATTTTACTCAATAAACCTCTTTTCAGTCCCATTCAGAGGTAGCTGGGAGTATGTCAACGCNATGTTCATGAGCTCTCTCCCAGAGTCATGAAAGCCTCATGGCTGTCACAGTTTTTCTTTTTCTTCCTTGATCAATAGTCCTGCCAAGTCCCTTAACCTCTCTCTTGCATTCAATCCCATTTGCAACATCTGCTCTCCCTCTTTCTAAGTATTTCTCCTCCTTTTATCAGAATATAACATTTTGAAAAGAGGTGAAAGTAATGTTTTTTCTTCCAGTTTCTGAAAGCCTGAAATAGTCACTTTTCTATTGCCACACTTGGTGATAGTTAGTTCTAGTTTGAAACTATATTCTCTCTGGATTTTCAAATTGTTACTTCACTGTCTTCTGTGCCACTGTTGAGAAGTTCAAAGCCATTGTAACATTGATGTTCTGTATGTAGCCGGATCTTTGTCACAGAAACTTTCAGTATTTTAGCCTAACTCCCAGAATTCAGAATTTCACCATGATTTGTCTGTGTCATCTGTAAGTGAGAGGAACTTGGACCTTCAGTTTGATTCAGCTGAAGTACAATTCGATTCACCTTCTTCTTCTTCTTCTTTTTTTAAACTGGTATTCCTGTTATTTGCATTATAATGGCCCCCATTAGTTTGAGGCCCTCTGTCTTCTGTCTTGCCTGTTTCTTTTAAACTTATAAAACAGTTTGTGAGCCTCTGGATATCGTTTTCTTCCTATGAATGTATCTTGTTTTTATTTCATTGTGAAAGATATCTTTCATTTTTGAAGGATTTTAATAATGGTCACCTAAAAAGATTTCGTATTTCTGTACTACTCTCTATGTGTTTTTATGGTTTCCATCTTGGTTTAGTATGTGCCTTTTGCTCTAGAGACTTTCCTCAATGATCTTATTTATATTTATAGCATAAACATCTCTCATCTCTATCAGTCTAGTGGGAACTCCAGAAGGTATAGAAGTCTATATTGCATGGAGTTAGTTCAAGCAATACAGACCTTAAATAAATACAGGTATATAAATAGATCCTGCAGATTATAGGAAAAGCATAATGGTAAGTGAGATAGCAGCAAAGAGGGACCTGATTTGAAATGATTCATCAGGTCATGTTTCACTGAGAAAGTACCATTGAACCTGAGTCCTGAGACAGGCAAAGGGTGCAGAGAGTACATTCCTTGTAGACAATGTGGTAGTCAGGACTCTGGTCTGAAAGGGGCAGAGCCTAAGCTCAGGTTCATATAACTGGGAAGTGTGAGCCCTGGATGTCTCTAGGCTTGGTTAGATCTCAGGGACTAGCAAGCCTTCTACCGCAGTCATTTTCTTCCCATCCCCTGGTTCTTTGTGTCCTCTTGACTGTATCCTCAGGCATTTGATTGCTAAGTGGGAAACTAGGAATCACAAGTCTATGACAATAATTATAGCTTCTGTTTCAGATAAAAGAAGACTCTTTTAAGAAAATCATCAGGTTTTATATGACATTCCATATTTTTTCCCATATAATCACAATGCGGAATTCTCTGTTGGACGAGTCATGGGTCCATATGTATGGGCAGAAGATAATTCACCCCACATAATGTGCTTAAAGATACATAATATCAGAGAAACTGTGAGAGAGAAGACTAGAGGGATGTGGCATATTTAAAGCAGAATCTTACAGGTAATATTTAGTGTTTTTGAACTTATATGAACCACAGTGAGAAGCTATGGTGGATTTTAATCAAGGAGTAATGTAAGTGCTGTTAATTCCTTTAACGATCCCTGAGTTTTGAAGTAAGCAACCTTTCCTGTCCCCTACTATGTATCAGCAGTATGTTCCCTACTATGTGTCAGCAGTACCGCCACTATCACCTTACAGCCATAGCTTCACAATCTAGAGTCACCTTGGAAATCTGTCATCAGTGTGTCACCCATATAAAATGAGTCACTGAGCCCCAAAGATTCTCTTTCCTAAGGTCTCTTGGTTTTATTCTTCATTCCAATTTGTACAGATTGTCACATTCTTGCAGATTCTTATCCACGACTGAGGTTCTTGTCATTGTCTTCTGCTCGCTTCTGTTTTATTTTCTCCTGGCTTCGAAGTTATCACACATGGTACTGTCGGATTGTTCTTTCAAAGATATCGCTATCTTCATGTCACCCCTCTACCTAAGAGCCTATGATGGTCTGTATCATTTAATGAATCACACTCACACTGCTCAGCCCAGCATCCGGAGCCTTCCATCATCTGACTCGGTTGTATCTGTCCAGCCTTTTCACCCATTTTCATTCATCCACAAAAGACCTACCACTCCAGGAGTGAGAGGGAGGTGGACTCTTACAAACCACTTTCCAGCTGTAAAAGGACAGAAGCAGGGGGCAAAGAAATCAGAGTGATCCAGTCTGAGAGGCCACAGCTAGACAAAGGAGAACCAAAACTGTGGTCGTAGCTAATCTGTGTGGTCAAGATGGCCTTCCTTAGCATCAGGGCCAGGAAAGGATGTCAAGGTGAGACATTGGCTGGAAGGCGGATATTTGGAAAGGTGGAAAGCCTTTCCAGGTGATGATAATATCCAATGCCTTTTACATAGTGTGTGGGCTAGCTCACAGGTTTCTGGGAACTTGCCAGAATTTTTAGGATCAATTGGTACGGCAGAGAGATGATGAATTATCTAGAGGTGCAAATAGTGTCAGTCAACAGGAGCAACCTAGGTAGGATCTCATTACTTAGTTTTGTTTAAGTGGTTTTTTTAAATGAGGATTTGGGATGGCATTAATAATCTGCAGAAGTGAAGTACTCTGACAGGAGGAAGGTTTTAAAACCCTACTGAAATTCTGAGGGGCATGAAGCAAGACAAAATAATAAGCAATTTGTTTATTTCTGGGTAGACATGCTGTGGTTAGCTCATCATTGTATTATCAGTTATTATGTGCTATGAGAAGACATCATTGGCACACATTTGATAATTTCTAAAATATTTGAAATAAAATTTACTTTGGAAAAAAGATNAATTTATCCTAGGTTTAAAGGAATGGAAGAGTTTTATTTATTCAAGTGGGCACTTAGAAAGAATATGATGCAAGGCAACAGTGGTTCTGCTGTGGAATGGAAGAATGATAGCTTCTTTTTTCTATTTTTTAAATTTATTTATTTATTATGTATACAGTGTTCTGCCTGCATGTGTCCCTGCAGGCTAGGATATGGCACCAGATTTTGTTACAGGTGGTTTTGAGCCACCATGTGGTTGCTGGGCATTGAACTCAGGACCTCTGGAAGAGCAGTCAGTGCTCTTAACCTCTGAGCCATCTCTCCAGCCCAAATGATAGCTTCTTAAAGCCATTTACACTCTAATCCCACACAGGGGGACTTTTCATCTGAGACTGAGACAATAGGCCTGGAACTGAGGAGAAGATCAGCCTCCTTCATCCCAGGTGGGCTTGCCCTAATCACAACAGTCTTTAACGTTGAGAGCCTTTGCCAGACAGGAGTGGTCAGTGGGAGATGTGCTGTAGGAGAAGATAGGTGAGATGCAGTAGTGCTCTCTGAGGACAGAGGAAGGGATTGTGAGCTCAGGAACACTGGGAGGATCAAGAATCTCTCATGGAGCTTGAAGAAAGAAACACAACCCTAGGAACACTACAATTTCAGTTCGGTGAATCCTGTGTCAGACACTAGTCAACAAGACTCTGAGATAATGGATATGTTCTTTTAAACCACCAAGATTGTGGTAACTTGTTATGCGAGCCCAAGACAACTAATGTAAGTTGTTTAACAAATGTGATGACTGTCTCCCACGTTTGTGTGTCTGAACACTTGGTCCCCATCTGGTAGTGCTGTTTACAAGGTGGTGGTGCTGTTTACAAGGTTGTGGCACCTTTAGCAGAGCATCACNGGAGGAAGTGAACAACTAGAGGCACTCAGAACTTGAGGTTTTATATCACAGCTCCACTTCCTGACCACCCTCTGCCTCCTGAGTATACAGCTTCCTCTCCCGCCACAATGCCTTCCCTCTTTGCTGCCATATTGTTTCCTGCCATGATGTTCTGTATCCTTCTGGAACTGTGTACCAGCATGCATCCTTTCTCCCTTACTTTGTTTTTGTCAGGGTATTTTAATCACAGCAGTGAGAAAATAACTATGACAGTAAGTATGCTTCAAATGAATGGAATTAATCTTAGAATTTCACAAGAATATAATGCAAACAGGTCTTGTCTGATTAGGCTGGTACTTTAATAAGTGGCTCATTTCTTAACATTTATTGAGCACTTGCTATATACTAAACATTTTTCTATGTTCTTGTGTTACTATTTTTCCCAAATAATCACTTGAAATAACAGCTATTAGTTGGAGGAAAACATTTTTTCTAAAGTCACACACTTACTAAATAGAGATGCTGAATTTTGAACTCGGGAAACAGCCTGTAGGACATTGCTTAGTCATCAAAATAATGGTCCACAAATTTGGCTGTGCATTAAAATCTCTTGGAGTGGGTTGCCCACTTAACTTCATAGCAGTTTAGTCAAAATATTTGACTCTGGACTCAGGCATCAATAGTCTTTTAAAGATTTCAAATGCAGGAAAGTTTGGAGATCACTAAACTTGATGCATTGCCCTGTAGACTACAAGATGAGTCTAGCAATTTATCTGACTGAACAGAAAATATCATGACTCTGTAGAATACACATTACCCTTGACTCTAACTGGGTGGTTTCATTATAGTTAGTAGAGCAACTGTCATTGGCTAGTTGAAAGGGCAGTTGTTAGTTAATCCAAAAAAACTAGAGTTGAATTGATTGTGATGTTCACACAATTTGAGCTGTCAGTCAAAATAATGGAGAGCCAGCAGTGGGAAGATCTTTCCTAAAACCGGACAAGAAGAGGGAGAAGCAAAGATCTTTATCTGATGTCTAAAGCCAGCAGGGAAGGGCGAGCTGCCAGATGAAATCTGTGATCAAACTGTCTGTCTGGACATTTTGTCACTGCTTTGTAAAGCCTATGTGCCTCTCTGTGGTTCTTGCCTGAGTTGGGAGGAAGGACTTCGAGTCCCCTGGTAAGGTGGGCACTGTGCCAACGAGCCTGTACAGTCTCTGTTTTGCCATTCCTTGCCTTCTTTGTGCCAGATTGACACCAGGTTCACCAGTCTCATCAGTATATGGAGGTGGCTGCCCAAGCCCTTTTCCCAACCCCTTTTCCAATCAGAGAACAGACTGAGTTGTAGCACTGTTGGGATGTGGGCTGTAGATTCTGGCTGTCATAGTGACAGAAGACTGTTACTTCAGTGACATTTATCTGTGGTAGATGATTACTCAGCTACCTCTTGGGCAAGGCACGCTCTGTTTGTTTCTTACCCTGTTGTGGTACTTTTCTAACTTGGTGAGCTAGCTTTGAAAAGAGAAGCCAGTGTAGCATGTTGCAAGTGGAAACCCACATGAATGATGTTCCAGTCTTAGATGGAGTTTCTTCCTTTCCCTCTGTCATGGTTCTGTGTATTTCATAAACAAGTCTGCTTTGAACCCAACAGATGGAGGCCTTGATCCACATGGACCAAAATTCTTGGTGAAAATGTTGCTCATAAAAATTCCTGTAACAACAAGAATCACAAATTAAAGTATGTTCTTGTCTCACTAGTAATGGTCACAATTCAAAAAGTACAAAGATGTAGTTTCAGATATTTCTGAAATATGATCAGCATCTTTCTTGTGATCACATGATCAAATCTTTCTCTTGAGTTTACTCATGTTGGTAAGTATTACAGATTTAATTTGACTGTATTACTAATCTTATTTACTTCATCAGTTTCTAAGTTGGTCAAGAAAGAAATTTGGAATTACTACAAACATGGTATCCTCGAAGTGAGTGGAGGCCTTACTGTTTGTCCAGTGTAAATGGGCAGAAATAGCAGCTAAGAAGTCATCCGGAGCAACTCAGCAACTATTTGTCATCCCAGACCATCAAAGAACTCTTGCTTTCTGAGTTAAAAAACAGATTAGTCTTTTATTTATTTATATGTTTAGTGTGTGTGTGTGTGTGTGTGTGTGTGTGTGTGTGTGTGTGTGACTTTCAAGGATCAGTTTTCTCCGTCCACCTTGCAGATCTTATGAATCCCACTGAACTCAAGCCTTACTCCTCACTGCTGAACTATTTCCTATGGGTGGATTCAAGGGAGGGAGAGTCATTGTCTTCGTTGTGGACCCACTGCTGACCCCACCAGGCTACAGTGCATAGTACCAACAATGGCCCTGATCAAACTAAATGGATCACACAACAAAACCAGAAGCAAAGACAGAGAAGGGGATGGTTGACAGGAGTGAAGGGGAGTTAAGGTAGGCAGGAGAAGTAACTAGAATACATTGTTAATGTATATGACATTGTCAAATAACTTANTAAAACTAGCTTAAAATCATTGGGGATTGAGATATTTCATAAATAATATTATACAATATTCCCCGCTACACAAAAACATCCTTAACTTAACCACCTTTAAGCTGGGGGAAGTCACTATTGTTTCCTGAGAATTCCCTTCACTTTACATTGTCCTTGTTGGTAGTTTCAAAATTCCATTTTCTCAAAAACCAATTTATCTTTAATGCAGTTAAAGCTTATGCTGTGCCTGGTAATTTCTCCAGGGTTTCATATAGCTTCCTTATTCCTTAGAGATAATTTTACATAGCTCATAGATGCACACATGCACGCAGACACACACAAACTTATCAGCCCATATCAGTAAATGGCCAAAGCCCTGAGGGAACTATGGAAAATTACACTTGGCTGTAGTATAATGGTATCTGCAATGTATTGGCTACTTATCCATGTTTATAAATAGGACACAAAAACTTAATTTTATCATAATTGAAGAGCAATTCTGGGAAAGTCATGTAATTTAATGTTTTAACTGTCTTTTATTGCCATATGTAAATTGACTGCAAAACAGCAGTGGTGGTTGAACACAGTCTAATGCACTACAATTTCTTTGGAACACAATTTAAATTTCAAATCATGTTTAATGCTTTGTACATGTCACGAGTCTTGTTTACTAAGGTTTATCATACAGAATTGATTTATGGCAACCAGAATCTGGGGGAAAAACAACAACAACAACAACAACAACAACAAAACAGACAAAAAACAAAACAAAGAAAGAGAGAAACAAAAAAAAGAAACAAAACCAGAGGAGAGTGGGCCATTTGGAAACCTGTCCAAAAGTGCTCACCAAGTATGCTTCGTTCACTCTTGCCTGAACTTTCTCTCTCTTTGTTGTAAACATTAGTAGTTCCTGCCTAGGTCAGACATGAGAAGATCTTGGAATAAACAGCTTTTGATTTTTTTCCTAACTTCCAACTCTATAATTATTGGGTAGGTAGGTGAAATAAATAGGTTTTATCCACTTATTTGTCATTTCATCTTTCCTGTGTTCCAGATTTTAAACACTTAACAGTGGACCAAATGGTGACGGAACTCAAAGGTGCTAAAGGACAAGCAGTAAATGAATACTAATAGACCTGTTATAATTCCTAGGTGGAGAGGAGACAGCTGGACAAGAAAGGGACTTACTCCTTCCTGACGGTTTCTAGTTTCTGTTATTGTCAACATGAGTTCAGAATCCTGACTTTGGAAGCTAATCATTCCAGTAGCTGACAATGTAGATCTTTCAATATGCTGAGAATAAGCCTCATCTTTATCTTGCACTAACAACCTGCCTCAAAGGACTGAATCCCACCTCTGTGTACACTCAACTACAAGCTTCTAACTGAGGAATGTCAAGCTTTGCCTTTCCTTGTCTTCCCAACCGCAGGAGTGATGGTTCTGTAAACTCTTGCCTGTGTGAAACCTTGGTGTTCCCACTTGCTTGTTCCATTTTCCAAAGTATCAATCGTTTTAAAACTAAAAAAATGCATACCGTGTTTGTCTTTCTAGGTATGGATGATTCTTTCTAGTTCCATCCATTTGCCTACAAATTTCATGATGTTATTGTTTTTTACCACTGAGTAATACTCCATTGTATAAATGTACCACATTTTCCTTATCCATTCTTTGGTTGAGGGGCATCTATATTGTTTCCAGTTCTGGCTATTATGAATAATGCTACTATGAACATGGTTGAGCAAGAGACCTTGTGGTATGATTGAGCATCTTTTACATATATACCCAATAGTGGTATTGCTGAGTCTTGAGGTAGGTCAATTCCCAATTTTCTGATAAACCGCTATACTGATTTCCAGAGTGGCTGTACAAGTTTGCACTTCCATCAGCAGTGGAGGAGTGTTCCCCTTACTCCACATCCTCTCCAACATAGGCTGTTGTTAGCATTTTTGATCTTAAGAGAAGGCTAACCAGACTACAATCCACAACCCCAGAGAAGTTAGGTAAAAAGGATGACCCTAAGAGGGATGGGACACACATAAAGGAACCCAGGAAGGGAAAATAGTTAAGATCTCCTGGGTAAACTGGGCGGTGGGGAGTAGAAGGAAAGGGGGATGGGAACAGGAGGGGCTGAGATGGCCAAGTGGAGGAAGGGATGGAGAGAGAGCAATGAAAGAGATATCTTGGTAGAGGGAACAATTAGAGGGTTAGAGAGAAACCTGGTGCTAGGGAAATCCCCAGAAAGCCACAAGGATGACACCAGCTAAGACTTCTAGCAATAATGGAGATCGTGCCTGAACTTACCTGCCCCTATAATCAGATTAGTGACTACCCTAATTGTCATCATAGAACCTACATCCAGTAAGTGATGGAAGCAGATGCAGTGACCCACAATCAAGCACTGGGCTGAGCTCCTAGACTTCAGCTGAAGAGAGGGGGGAGGGATCACAGGAGCAAGTGAGGTCAAGATCATGATGGGAAAACCACAGAGACAGCTGACCAAAGCTGGTAGGAGCTCATGGACTGTCAGCTGGGGAACACATGTAAGACCAAATTGGTCCTCTGAATGTGGGTGACAGTTATGTGGCTAGATCTGTTTGGGGAGCCCCTGGCAGTGGGACCAGGACTTATCCCAGGTGCATGAAATGGCTTTTTGGAACACATTCTCTAGGGTGGGATGCCTTGTCAGCCTTGACACAGGGGGGAGGGTCTTGGTCCTGCCTCAATTTAATATGCCAGAATTTATTGACTCCCCAAGGGAGGCCTTACGCTCTCTGAGGAGTGGATGGGAGTGGGACTGGGGGAGGAGGGCAAGATAGGAGGGAGGGGAACATGGTTTAGTATGTAAAATAAAAATAAAACTTTAAAAAATAAATTTAAAAAAGTAAAATATACCTGTATCAGTGGTATAAATTGGTAACTACTTAAGTAGTTACTACAATTTTTGGTAAATATTACATTTCTATTAAATATACCATTTATGTATGAGATCATCACATCTATGATGCATCCAAGGCTCTATATGTGGTGTATTACTTTTTTTAAAAGAAGAAAATTTTCTCTATGAGATTTTTCCAACTATTTGTATTATTAGTTTCATTTCGATTTTTATTATTTGTTTCATTTCAGGATCATTCTTTTA
>LZPO01108248.1:2286-29271 GCA_001675575.1 Neotoma lepida | reverse complement strand
GCTGAGCATACGTCACTGGAATAACAAAGTGTATTTATAGAGTGGAGCCTGCCCGGATTTACAGAAAGGTCTAAGATCCTATCATTGGATGTTCACTAACTTACAAATAAATCAGGAAGAAGTACCGCTCACGTCACGTGACATGCCTCAGTCTAAATACTGTTAAACTTGTATCTGGAGTTGACTCATTAGACTCTAAGAATGACTTTGCCGTGAAGCAGTGCCCACAAATGGAAATTAGATACATCTGTCCTTTTCAGTATCAGAGAACGCGATTTCTTCCTGCCTCCCACCAGGACCAGGCTTCGGGGAGGAATTTTTCCAATAACTTGGCAGACCAGATGCAACCTACTCTAACCCCACTTTCAACACAGAGACAGGCCCAAGGAAAAAGAAGGTCAGCAAAGATGAAGGAGAAAGCAAAGTGACATTTAAAATGGGACTCAAAGCTTTACAACACTTTCAAGTATATTTTACTGTGGGAATGCAGAGGAGAATTAAATCATGGTCTTTGGAGTTAGCNAGATCTGGTGGTTGCTGGCTGTGTGTGGCCGTGGGATTGCACTTAATCTTTGCAAGTTTTACTTTGCTTGTTTCTCCAAGTAGAGGCAATAGCAGTACATGGTCTTTGAGTTCTAATATAGCTCAAAATGAAATGTATATAATGCAGTTAACAGAGGGGCTGGTAAGCAGTAATTAATATTTGCTTTTATTGTTAATTCTACTCAGTGTTCTGGTTAAATCTTTGAAATAAATTCTAATGTCATTAATATTAACATTTTACAGATAAGAAAAAATAGGTTCAAATGGGTCTTTGACTTGAAGATCACAAAGAACTTTTTCTTAAACTAAGTTTTGCTAACAAATTACGTTTTTCTTCAAAGTAAACACAGTGATTATTTGAAAATGACTTTCTTTTTTTTAAACTCAAAAAGTTGGAAAGTAGGTATTTCATAAAGAATATAAAACTTTTCAATATTGAAAAACTGAGTTAGAAAATTTAGCTAACAGGCATCAAAATTGTTCAATACATAGTCTTTGGGGGAATCTCTGAGTTTTTTATTGAAGTATATTAACTACATAGGAAAATTGTATGTAATGGATTTGATGTATCTGTTATAGTCTTAAGAGCACCTGATTTCCCCCCCGGAATGGAATAGCTTAGAATGAAATAGCCATATTGCTTTAATAGCTCATTGATTTCTGAACCCGTATGGTTTGCCTGGTATCACAGGCTTTGTTCTTGCATGCAATGATTATCATAGCTAACATACCTACCCACAAATACTCATATATGTACATGTTCATACAGATATGTTCATATTTTAGGAGGAAGAAGAAACAAGGTACTTTTTGCTTTCAGTTGATTTGAACTCATTCGAAGTAAGACAGGACCTACACAGGGTACACCAGAGAAATGATAGATGGTATGGAGGTAGGTCAAAGTGAACTTAGATTCCTGCCATAGGTAGTTGTCAACTTCGCACAGATATATCTGGGAAGAGGAAATTTCAGTTGTGGAATTGCCTCTATTAGAATAGCCTGTGGACATATCTGTAGGGCATTGTTTTCAATTGCTAATTGATGTAGGAGGGCCCCGCTCACTGTGAGCAATATGATCTCTGGGCTGTTGAGCTTGGCCAGTAAGCAGCATTCCTTCATGATTTCTGCTTTGAGTTACTGCCTTGGCTTCCTTTGATGACAGACTGTAACCTTTAAAGCTTTTCTTCCCTCAGTTTGTTTTTGCACAGCAACAGAGAANCTAACTAGAACAATTCCCCTTCAAGAGTGAGTAGTGATTCCCTTAGCTCTGGGACTCTTGTGGGAGTTCCTCTCTGCTATGTCTAACCACTGAAAATAGTGGCATGCTTTCCTGGGTCTTTTGAAAGTGGTTTGTGCCCAATGTCTAGCAGATTTGGGTTCTTACAGGTTTCACCCTTTACCTATTTGGAGCAACTCTGANGTAGCATCCCAGCTTCAGCTCTCCAATGCCATTGCCTGAGTCCTCTCTTATAAGAACAATGCAATTCAGCTTGTCTCTCTGCCCAGCCAGTCATATTTCCTTCACGTCCTCACTAATGTCACCATGCCAAGTGCTCTGGATAAACTTTCTGCCTGTGTGCAGTTCTCTACCTATGCGTGGGATCCCAACCTACGGTTGCAGTTGGGCACAAAAGAGTTAAGTAGGGTCATTGGACGGAGAGAAAAAAATTTAAAGTTACAAGAGGAAGTGGGACATATGCTCATAGAAAAGAAAGGCAAAGAGATTAAATTTGAGTGTATCCTAAGTCAGAGAAAAGAAAATCAAACAACCCAAATGGGCTCAGCCAGAGGCTCAGCCTTTCCATGGAATTTTATTATGCAATGGTCATAGCTGAGGGAGAATCTGAGAATTAGTTCATATTATAAGCAGAATATTATTATATGGCAGCTTGAATTTGGAGGTTAGATGGTCATAGATCTTAAAGATTAAGTGACTTTAGCATGGTGCTTGTAGGCAACATGGCCCTTGCTTGAGATATGACAGTTGTTGAAAATGTTCTCAACAGCATGGGGCTGGGGATATGGCACCACAGTTAAGAGCACCAACTACCTTGTGATGACATGAGTCGGGGAGAAGTGCCCTTTCTTCATCAATGCTAGAGGCAGGTGGGAGAGATGGCCCTGTGGTCATAAGAGTGGGAGAGCCATCCCTGATCCATACCAGCTGCAACATTTGGGAAAGCAGGCCCTGCACCTTGCCAGGGCAGCACAATAGAGCCAATTCTGTTAGTGCAAGTGTGAGTGAGCCAGCCCTGAAATTGTAAGCATGGGAGACCTGTCCCATCACCCATCTGTCCTGGGGTGGCATAAATGGGGGAAAGCTATCCTCCTCCCTCCCATCAATGCCTTGGGCAGGTGGGAGAGGTGGCCTTGTAGTCATAAGAACAGGAGAACCATCCCTGACCCCCACCAGCTGTAATACTTGGGAGAGCAGGCCTTGCACCTTGCCAGGACAACACAATTGAGCCAACATGGTTAGCAGAGGTGTAGGTGAGCCATCCCCAAAACTGTGATCATGGGAGAGCTGTCCCCATTACCCATCTGTCTTGTGGTGACAGGGGCATGGGAGAAATGCCCACCAATTGCCCCTTTTGCCCATCAATGCCAGAGGCAGGTGGGAGAGATGACCCTGTGATCATAAGAGTGGGAGACTATGGAGACCCACAGAGGTTTCCTACTAAGATCTGAGCTCGCTTTACCCAGCAGGGCTGCATAGGAGAATGATTGGACCATGAGTATGGTTACCAGGTGTTTGGAAGGGTCTGCACTTGGCTGTGCGGTATGCTTGGATCTAGCAAGGGGGAAGTCTTTTGCCCTGCCCTTTGGCATTGTATGAAAGCCTTTTTGAAGAGACAGTAGGGGCCAGTGGATTTTTGTTATAGGTCCTCCCGAAGCTATCTTGTGTTTCTGTCTGTCTCCTCTTCACTATCTTTCTATCTAAAAGTTTCTTATTCCTCTCTCCCTCTCATAGGAACCCTTTAAAAGGTGAAAGGGTAAGAGCTGGCCTCCCACAGATGGTGCCCTGAACAGGTAATTAGGTTCAGGGAACCCTACAGGAGAGCACTACCTCACCCCCACCAGCTGCAAAACACAGGAGAGCAGGCCCTGCACCCACCAGCTGCAAAACACAGGAGAGCAGGCCCTGCACCTCACCAGGGCAGCACACTAGAGCCAACACTGTTAGCACAGGTGTAAGTGAGACATCCCCGAAATTGTGACCATGGGAGAGCTGTCTCCATTTCACATCCGGTAGGCAAACCCTACAGCTCCCCAGGCCTAGACCCAGGGTGATGACTTGACCTGCCCCAATAGCCACCCTATCTATGATCTGCTGGAGTACGTGAAGGGACTTGGCCCAGGGACCCAAAGCTGCAGGATCTTCATAACACAGGGCAGCAGGGGGATGTCCAGGAAGGATGTCCAGTGGGAGCTCAGCACTGAACATGTGTAGTGGAGATTAGAGGCCTTGAACCAGACTAATGACTCTTTGCAATGAACACTTGCAAGTAGAGATATATGTACAAAGGGATATACTGCATGACTTGTTGGGTCCCACTGCAGCTTTCATGACAAGATTTTTAATTCCTCCCCCTTTATTTTATTTTTCTCATTTTATTTTTTTCCTTTTTTTTCTCTTGAATTTTGTTTTATTCAGTCGGGGGGAGTGAAGAGGCAGAGGGTGGATGGGAAGGGACGAGAAATGAATGGGATCAAGTTATATGATGTGAAAAACACATAGAATAATTTTTTAAAAAAAGAGCACTGACTACTCTGCCAGAGTCCTTGGTTCAATTTCCACCACTCACATGGTGGCTCACAAACATCTATAATGGGATCCAGTACCCTTTTCTGGTGTGCAGTTGTACATGCAGACAAAACACCTATATGCATAAATCTTCAGAAAGTGTCCTCAGAGTCAGGAGTGGTGGTGTACGCCTTTAGTCACAGCACAAGGAAGGCAGAGGCAAGCATGTCTCTGTGAGTTTGAGGCCAGTCTGGTCTACATAGAGAGTTCCAGGACAGCCGGGGTCACATAGTGAGACCCTACCTTAAAAACACAAAACCAAAACCAAAAGAAAATAAAAAACCCAAAGTATCCTCAGCAGCAGCCACAGCTGACCATGCTTACATTGCAGGTGATCATGGAGCAGGTTTGAACTTGGTCTTTCCCACCAACTTAAGATAAATAAGAAGGGACTGAAAAGAGCAAGGAAATGGATACCAGTCTCAGATTGAGTGAAGGAATGAGGGACCAAAGGAAGCTGCTGAAGATCCCTGAACAGGTCAAGGACCATATCAAGTCCTAGGGTGTACTCATATGTTGTGTCTTCTGAATTCAGGGAACTTAATTGATCCAGAGTGACAGAAGCCGCACAGATATTAATTGTACTTCACACCCTCTGTGTTATCTCTGCTGAAGTCAAAGCATTCAGAATCTATACCAGTTTCTCTATTTGACATCTCAACATAAATGCTCAAGTGGTAGGATCCATGCTAAAGGTGTACAAAACTCACCTTTCTCAAGTTTCACCTTCAGTTCTGTCTGTGGTATATGTCATTGTTACTTTCTACTTAAACTGCTTGTCCTACCTGATTTTGTAGAAGGGAATATAGACACTCTTGTCAAAAAGAAGTGATTGAGTGACTTCTGAATTTAACTATAAAAAGAGTAGGAAGAAATGGAGGCATGGTTGTCACTAGTTTGACTCTGGAGTATTCCAAGCTTTATCTCTCTGGTTCCAGGTCCCACAGCAGTGACTCACAGTCATCACAGTCTCCGTATTGATATAGAATTCATTTCTATTCCTCCTGGATTCAACCCCCAAGCCTTTTGAAATGAGATAGTTGACGGATTTGACCCTCCCAGCCACTCTTAAGCCTTATGTTTTCATAAATTCAAAGAATTTACTTTACTTTGGTACATTTGATCATAAAACACATTGGGTTTCATTGGCTCTCACAGCACTCATGACTGCCTAGATGATCTCTTTGAGCAACACTGTGTTGAACCCTGTGGAATCAAAGTTTATGCAAGGACTGGATTACTTGGCAATTACTTCTTTAGCTTTCACCCTGGAAGAGAGTCACCATTCATCAGTGTTTCCCAATTGATTAAGCTGAAGGAGAGCACTGATGGCAGGGAGACTCCTTTGTCTGTCACTCTGACAGAATAAATGTTGAGCATAAGAAAAGCCAGAGTTCCCAGTAGGCTAAACTTGAAAACTGGCTCAAGGTTATCTTTTATTTATTCATTTATTCACTAAATACACATCAAATATTGTATCTTTGATGACAGTAGACTTTCTCTTTTGCATCTTTTCTCCTACATCTTTATTTTATCAGGCAACTCACAGCTTGGGTTTCTTTTCCTTCTTTTGCAGTTGAAACTTATTCTTAGATTTCTTTTACCATCTTAACTTTATTAGTAACTAAGATGTTAACCTTCATTTGGCAACCTTGTGCTCAAATGTAGATCCAAATCTGAAGTTGAAAGAATAAAGTGTGTCAGGCTTCACATCAAGGAGAATTTATAACATCAGAGTCTTACTAATTTCCCCAGAATCATATAATCATATAATTTAATTGTTCTCCACAGTAGGCTGCTCTTGGGCACTCATATCCAAGGATTCAGGACAACTGGAAGTGAATGTAGATGAAAGCAAACAGGAGAGACCAGTAAAGAAATCTCACTGAGCAGGGGGCTATATAAAGTAGAATAGTTCATGTTGATGTTGGTTGGACTTCTGTGCTCAGCAGCAAAGGCTAGCTCTGACCTGCAAGTTCTTGTTATTAGCTTTAATTACTTGATTGTACAATGAGAATCATAATAGCAATAATAATAATTATTATATTATATTTTAATTATTATATTATATTGTAATTATTATGAATATTAATATATCTTTTTGTATTGTGAAGACTGCATGATATAACTCTATGTAAAGGACTAACAGGACCGTGATGGTACTTTATAATTGTTAAGTATTTGTGTGGATGACTAGAAAGAGGAAGGTAGAAAAGGAAGTGAAGAAAGGAGAAAAGGGAGAAGGATGAGGGAGACTTGAATTTGACTGGCTTAGGGGAGAGCTATATGTTGCTAAAGCAACGTTAGTTGCCATATGCACCTCCTTTCTGAGACTGGTTAGCACTACTGAGTGATCCTACTAGTCTCCAGTGCAGACAGGTTGGTTCTGGTGAGATTATAATGACCATACATTATCCTGGTTCAGGTTCTGTTCTTGTACATGACTGTACCTTGTAACAAGGGAGCCTCCTAGTTCAGACACTCCATTTGTTCCCTAACATTTTGTTTTCCCCAACTTTGATGAAGGCTAATTGAAGAAGAACTGAAATGAAGATTGCATTCTGCCGTTTTTGCATTCAGTGTTTACTGAAGACCAGTATTAGCAGTAGGCATTACACGGTGAAGTTTCATTCACTATCACTAACATATAAACCTGTCCTAGTGGAATTTAAGTCCAGGGAGGTTAGGAGGTTCACATGATAGGATATTCAATTAGAAACTGACAAGAAATTTATAATGATACTAAAGTTCCAAAGCTACTGAAGCTCTCACACACTGCTGATGAGAGCAGAATAGTAACAGCTTTGGAAGACAGCTCCGTTTTTTTCCACACATGTATGACGTGGGATATGATGCAAGCATATAACATATGAAGATAAATAACTGATACTTATTCAAGAGCAATAAAAATTAAGTTCACACAAAAACTTGAGTGAGAATTACAGTGATCTAATTATAATCACTCAAAGTAGAAATGACTCTCAATTGGTGAATGAGTAAATGATCTAAGTATATTCATAGACTAGAATGATGTTGGTTAGTAAAAAGGAAAGCATATCAACACAGGAAATGTCAGGAAGAAACACTAACGCTATGTGTGAGGCAGGAAGTGAGGCTGCTGCTCATCTTGTTCTCTACTGTCATTGTGATTTCTTTCTTTCTCACCCCTTCCCTACACATTAGTTCACTGAGTTACTTGGCGTTCACTTATATTTTCTTTCTCAACTCATTGCTTTTGTTTACTTCATTTATCAAAAACCTTAGTCCCAGATCCAATACTTTCCTTTTCCCTCTATCTTCTGATTATTCTAAGTTACTTGAGTATCTATAAACCACCAAGTACTCTTTGGTCTCACCACGGTTGCCTATCTTATTGAACCACTGGCACACCACACATACACACACACCTTTAAATCTATTTATCTGTTGATTATAACTCAGTTGGTTATAGGTATCAGCCATTGTAAATAGTGTTTTAATAACCACGAGCATACAGCTTCTCTCTTCAATAAGTTATTTTCATTTTCTTTAAATTTATATAAAATAGTGAAAGAGTTTGATCATTTGATACTTCTGCTTTTGTTTTTTAGAGGAATCCTGTTACCTTTTTTTTCTTATTTGATGACTTCATATTTCTATATACGGTATATAAGAATTTAACTCTTTTCCAAACCCTCAATTTTGTTTTGCATTTTCCTGATGATTGGTGAGGTTGAAGTTATTTTCCTCATCTATTTCTTGATCATTATGCATCTTCTTTTGAGAGATGTTATTAAAGTGTGAATATGAAATGCCCTCCTCAGTCTTATTTTCTACAATTGGTCCCCAGATGGCAGAGCTGTTCTATACTTGTGTAATATATAAGCTACTATTGATTTTTAGTTTTATTCCTCATGGTCAAAGAAGACACATGCTGTGATTGTGATATTTTTTAATTTGTTGAGACTTGTTTTGTGGACTACCATGTGCAGCTTTTAGAAGAAATAGTCTATAAATATATACTAGGTTCATTTGGTTTATTATAAAATTTAATTGTATTGACTATTTGTCTTGATGATCTTTGACAAGAGAGATGCTGAAGCCTTCAAATATTATTTTATTGGCCTCTAGCTCTCATTTAGCTCCAATAATTTTTTGTTTTATATAATTAGATGTTTGACCTTTGTGTGCACACATTTTTTATTTTCTTTCCTTTTATTAAATTGTATTTAATCATACATAGTGATCATCCCTATATTTTTGTTTTGCAATTTTGACTTATGGTCTATTTTGTCTACATATTGATATTTTGCTTATTTTTGGTTTCTTTTTATACAGTATAGTTTTTTTCACCTTTCCAGTTTTAATTTATGTGTATGGATTATGAGGAAATGGGTTTCTTGTGGGCAGCACACTATTGGATCTTGGGTTTTGTTTTATTCCATTTACCTGGGTCATATTTATGTTGGAAGAATTTAATCTATTACATTCAACTCATTTGTGCTGCCATTTTGGATTTCCAATCTTTACAAATACTGTTTCTTTTGGTTTTACTATTTTGCTGTTTAGTTTCATGGTTTGGTCTTTTACTTATTTACTTATTTTTTGTATTGAGGACATTTGTTTTTTGTTGTTTTCCTTTAATGTAGCTGATCTAGTAGTTTCAGTTTTTCAAATCTTCTCATGATGGTCCTCTCCTTTGCTTCTGTGTGTAAGATCCTATTAACTTTTTTGTCTAGTATAGTGGTGATAAACTCATTTTTTGTTTATCTTCAAAGATTTTATTCATGCCTCATTTCTAGAGGATATGTTTGCTGTTCAAAATATCATTGACTGGCAGTTTCTCATTCCCGCCTTCATTTTATGCTTTTTGCTAAGAAATGTGCTGTTAATCTAATGGGACTTACACACAGTCACTCTTATCTTCTTCCCTTTATGATTCACGTTTTGTTTTTGACCTTTGAATGTTTATCTAGAATATGCTTCAAATGACCCACTTTTTCTATTCAGGTCTATTTGGCAATCTTTGGAGGTACATGGATATGATTTTATATGTTTTTCCTAATATTTAGGGAAATGTTTCACTTACTATTTTATAATATTTGTTTGATTACTAGTATCTTATAGATCTTATAAGCTACATTATTCATGTTTTCTTGTCTTTGAATTATATCAAATTATCCTCTTCAAGTTCAGTATCTCTCCATCTCTATTTTTTGCTTGGTTTAGTCAGTAGCTCATCTCCAACTATCTCTTTTGGCTCTTTTTCATAACCTTTCTTTTATTTGTTTTTAATTTTAGTGATTATTTTATGAATGGGCGTTTTGCCTGCATGTATGTCTAGGCACCATTTGTATGCCTTGCCCTCAGAGGTCAGGAGAGGGCATTGCATCTCTTAGGACTGGAGTTGAAAACTTCCTTGTACGTGCTTGAACCTAGGTCTCTGGAAGAACAGCCAGTGCTCTTAATTGCTGAGCCATCACTCCAGCCTCATGATCTCTATTCCTTTCCTGGATTTCGCACTAATATAATCAGTTATTTATCTTTTAATCTCTCTCTCTGCCTGCCTGCCTTCCTTCCTTCCTTCCTTCCTTCCTTCCTTCCTTCCTTCCTTCCTTCCTTCCTTCCTTCCTTCCTTCCTTCCTTCCTTCCTTTCTTCCTTCCTTTCTTTCTTGCCAGCAAACAAAGGTTTTATTTAGATAGTGAAAGTACATGTTAGGCAACAGCTGATCTCAGAGCAAGAACCATACTGAAGAACAATGGTTGTTGCGACTTTTTTTGTGGGTTGGAGAGTGTTAATTGAGGGACATTTCTAGGGTGGAGGTACTTAACTGTCAAGTTTATAGTAGCAGAGACTTGTGCAGTCAGTAGTCCTGTCCAGTGGTACCAGTTTTCTCTTAAGTTTGTCCTGACTTGTTTATCACTAAATCAGTCATATATAGTGGTCAGCTGGAGGTTTTAGGGGTCTGTGTATGCTCTGGGTTATTGTAGCTGTTGGTGTTTTTGAAGATGTGGGTAAGTATTCAGGCAAGTATCTGTGATGACAGCGGCTTTCCTTTTAAACAAACTGATGCTTTGCCTTAGTGAGTGCAAAACCGGGGGGGGGGGCGTAGTTCAATGAGGGGACATTGCCTTTGATTTCTCATTAGTTGTTTTTCAAATTCATTGAATGACTTATCTGTGTTCTCTATATTGTGTATTCTTGCCTTACCTGTAATGTGTACTCTTGAGTTTCCCCAGCATCCTTCCTTTGAATTGTTTTAAAAAAATTTCATCAATTTCTTTGTGTGTGTATGTGTGTGTGTGTGTGTGTGTGTGTGTGGTCTGTAGCTACATAATTACTCTATTTTTTTAGAGATATCACTTTCCCTGGCATTTTCATGGTTCTTGTGTGTCAAATTGATGTTTGTGTATTTAGTGGACAAATTATCTCTATCAATTACTGTCTTTGATATCTCAGGGAATGGGTTTGCCAGCAGGCTTGGGTATGTTCTGTATGACTGTGGATAGGAGGGCCTATTAGTTTCTCATAGGACATGTAGGAGTGGGCTTGCTTTTGTGAGCACAGGTGGCTTTGATGCCGTGAGCATGACCCCCCAAATAGAGCAAGCATTTATTCTTCAGAAGGGTTTGGGCTTAGATGGATTATGGGGCATTAGTCAGTGTAAGGAAGGACACACTGTGGATTGAGATGCTTTCTGCAGCAGCACAGTGGTGAATATTCCTTGGAAGCATTCCAAATTTGCCTCTGGGCCTCCAAGGACTGCATAGTATTTCNCAGCAACAGAAACTTCTGGTGTTCTTGCCAGGAGTGAGGGTTGCTGGGGGTCAGCTGTTGACGTTTGTGCTAGAGTGGGAAGACTCTTCCAGCTTCAGGTGGACCTTCAACTGGGGCACTAAGGTGGTTGTTGTAAAATGCTTTTAAATGCAGGGTATCAGGCATCATTATGGTTTAAGAGCACCTCACTCCAGTACTTCCTTTCAAGTATTCCAGCTGAGCAGAAGTAATTTATCCTTTGTCTTTTCCTAATTTTGTGGGAGACAACTATGTCAGACACCTCCAGTCAGCCATCTTCTCAGAAATCTGTTTTTATTTCTATTTATTGGTTCTGTTACCACATGTGGCTAGTCTTGATCTAATTNTTGTCTCCTACCAAAACCTGGTTATGATTCCTTAAGACCGAGGGACTTTTTTTGGGGGGGGCAAATATCTATTTAGACTTTTACCATTAATTAGAGACAAGGTTGGCTTTTAGCAGTGTTTACACAATTTTTCCAATTAGCACAGGCATGAGTTAGAGATTTTTAAAAGAATTAATGAAAGTTGGTTCCAATGCCATGGGATTCGTGTTAAACACAGCTAATGAATGAAAGGAGTGCATCTCTAGAATAGTTGAAATCTTTAAAATGCCCTTCCTGAGGACTCCTAATCCCATTTTGTCTTCTTCCTTAGGGGACCACCATTGGCTTTTGACAAGGCTGCTTTGTAACAACGCTCAGTGCAACAATAAATTTCTTCAAGTGTGTGACTAAGAGCTGCCTGAAAGGCTTTATAGTCATTCAGCTCATCATTCTTCATAAGCTTCTGCATGGAGATTCCATTTGTTTCTTCATTATTTTGTACAGTTTCCCTTTGGTGGATGTCTGTCGACTCCTTCACATCTGGATCCAATTAGGGATCACTCTTTATGTGGATCTAATTATCTGTCTCTACATGTGCTCAGCAGAGACACAATTATTAATAAGAGTTTGAATGTGGCTTTACAATTTCAAATTGCCTATTGCTTTTATTAGGCATCCTCAATAACTTGAATTCCAGTCCTAATCCTGACTCTGACTTTTAGAAAGACATTTGGGAAATTGGGGCACAAGAAATTTGAGCATTATTTTTTTTCTAGTAAGAGAAGAGCAACCCAGGAATAGGACTATACAGTGACATTTCAGATGAGGAATGGTCTTTGCTTAACTTGTTCTTTTTTCTTGATGGTTAACTGAATCATGGCTGTTGTGTTACTACTTCACTGCTATTATTAAAAGAGGTTGTAGAACTGGGTTTATATGTTCCTCTAAGGATTTAATAATTTTTGGCTGCCTGATGCTATTTCTTCTCCTCTTGTTAATTAAAACAAAAACAGCAGCAGCAGCAACAACAACAACAACAACAAAACAACAAACTGTTCTGTTTTGGAGGAATTTTTATTTCGTTTTGTTTTTATACTAGTTTGGCTGCCATGTCCTCATTTCTTCTCTTTTTGCTATCAAAACAACAACAAAACCCAACTGTTTTGTTTTTGTGGAACCACCCCTATATAGTGTCTCTCTTTCCCGATTCCCCTAGCTCTCTCTCTCACCTTCATGGAGAGCTCTGCATCCACATTCAGGAATCAAAACTTAGCACTTCATTTGAGGAATGAGGATACACTCCAGGCTATGCTGATAAAATACCTCAATTTAAGGGATTGTTACCAGGAAGCAGCACTGACTTTTTTCACTTGAGTTGGAGCATCTGTTACAAAGGTGTCAGAGCCTCTGCTCAACATGAGAAATGAGTGATGACAAAGAACACAGTCAACTCAAAGTGAGAGACACGGGGAAAAGACAGAAACCAGGTCCTACTGGCCTCATTTCATCTTCTAGGGTGATCCAAATTTGACCTTCTAGCATCATTTTTTGTTTTAGTCAAACTACATGTTAAAAATTCTCCTCATATTTGAGAAAGTTAAGCCTGGGTTACTGTTGGTTACAACTAAAAGGATCTTCACTACACACTTATAATTTTTGTTGTATTCTTTCCTGAATAGCTTTGATACTAGAGAATTGAAGGTAGAACTGTGAAGGGCAATGGTGGTATGAGTAAGCAGGGTCATAAAGCCATTGAAAATAAATGAGACATAGCAACCTCAGGAGTCTGACCTGAAACTCCAAGCCAGAGATTTGATTTTGTGCTATGATCCATTAAACTTCATTTGACTGTAATTTCTTTCCGTGTGTGTGTGTGTGTGTGTGTGTGTGTGTGTGTGTGTGTGTGTGGTTGTACATGCACATTCATAAAGGCAAGAAGGTGTCTGATCCTCTGATACAAGTTATAGGCAGTTGTGCACCATCAGATAATGGTGCTAGGTATCAAATTTCAGTCCCCTACAAGAGTAGCAAGCACTCTTCACTGAGCCATCTATTCAGTCCCTGTGATTGTGATTTTAAACAAGTGTGATGATATAAAACTTCAGAAAATGTATAGTAGAACAGACATCTTGGATAAAGCAAAGTTCCCGTTCAGTGTTGCATTGCCTTTATTGAGCGCCACACCATTGACTTGCATCTTGCCTTGCCCTGCAATTGAGGCTCTAATCCATACTTTCTCAGGTGATTATATTTAGACATAGGGCCTTTAATGGTCTTGTGTAGGCTAAAATGTGGTCATTGAGATGCATTCTAATCCAGTGTGGCTGGTGTCTTTATAAGAAAGGGAGATGATGGGACACTGCAGCAGAAAAAATGATATGAGAACAGAGTAAAGAAGTAGTTAGGTCATATCAGGGGACAAAAGACCTTTCTGACAACTTGACTTTGTACTGTTGGCTTCCATAAAGGTGAAAAACTATGTTCTGCTGTCAAAGTCACCCAGTCTGTGGTGTTTTGCTATAGAGTCTTCAGCAAACTAATATATTCTACATCTAAAATTTATTGTTTACTTAAGTATTGGACAGCTTTGGGGAATTGTCAGTTATTTTCAAAGTTATATACATTATGTGAAAAATGTGGATTCGGTGGATAAAGGGAATACCTATATATAAGATAAACCTTTTTTCATGGACTGCATGGGCAGTTGAGTAATTAAAATATTTGCACATTAAACTTTTTTTTTTTTTTTTACTTAGAAGTAAATCAGACATATTAAATGTATAGAGAAAACAGGTGTTCAGATGTCCCCAAAGTGAGGCGAGTCACTTTATACTGGAATAGTTAGAAAAACCTTGGCTACAGAGTTGAGAGCATCATAATTAGAAGATGTGTCAGTGAAGACTTTCAGATAAAGGAAATGTCACAAAACAAGCAACACTTCCAAAGATATTTAGGTCATAAGACTATGTCAGCTAGCAGGGAGTTCCCTGGGGGAGCAGCAGAGAATAAGCTTGCTTAGCTAGAACAAAAGCACACAGTGAGACTGGGGAGAAGGCTCAGCAGGTAATGTGCTTGCTGTGCACGTGTAAAGTCCTGAGCTGGGATGCCTAGCACCCTTGTTAAATGTTGAGTATGATGGTTCTGCAACCTCATTCCCAGTGCTTGGATTGGGGAGGGACAGACACAGGTAGATTCCAGGGGTTTGATCACCAGCCAGTATAGCCGATTAGTCTAGCTCCAGTTCAGTGTGAGACACTGTCTCAAAACATAAAGTAGAAAGAAATAGAGGAGGACACTCAACATGGACCACTGGCCTCCACAGATGCAGGCATCAGCACCTGAACTTATATATGCTTACACTGAACATTTACACACAACACATAGATGATCAGGGTCACATACACCACACACACACACACACACACACACACAGAGAGAGAGAGAGAGAGAGAGAGAGAGAGAGAGAGAAGAGAGGAAATTTTGACTGTCAGACATGTTAATTTATTTTTTATTGTAATGGTAAAAAGATGGCAAGTCCTTGATGGTTTTTCAGTGGGAAATCATTTGATTAGAGCCTGTTTGAGAGAAATTTTCCTCTGGAATCCCTGTAGAGTGTGCTAGAAGGATTCAAGGCGAGAGCCTTAAGGCAGTGTGGTAGACAATGCCAGTCATGGTCTTCCAAGAAGATTAGGGTCTGAACCAACATTGCATCTAAGAAAGGATGACAGTTCTCCTTAGCTCTCACCTGGAAGTATGTGCCCAAGTGTAACTTTTTATTTGATTTGCCTCAGGCTATGTGAAAAGCAGGGGCAGGTTAACCCTTTCTACACATCATCTAGATTCTTTTTAAAATGCTAAGTGGATCCTTGTTCAACTACCTTATACAAGAGACTTGGCAAATTCTAATAATAATACACTTTCTTGAAATAGGATCTTTATATATTTCTTCTGTTACTAATTCCCTCTGGTGCCTTTCATAAGATGCATGAAATCTCCTCATTATTACTAAATGCCCTTGCAGATATAAAACTATTTATTGCTTTGTGGGAATTTTCCTTCCAACACCTGTTCCCTTTTAAAAAACGAAATCCACACAACTCCTGAATTCATGATTCTCTCATTCATCCATTCTCCCTCCCTCTGGCTCTTTCCTTCCTCTCCTTCCTCCTTCCACCTCCTCCTCTTTTTTGGGTAACAAGTATTCAGCCCAATGAATCTGTGTTCTCACAGGGTCTAGTGAGTAATGCATGGGTTTGCTTCCTCTCTCCAGATGTGGTTTAATTGTTTAACATAAAGACATATGCTGAGATTTATGAAGAACTCCCTTCAGAACTCAGTATTATCATTATGTGCCAATTTAAAGCCATCAATGATCAACCAGAGATCATTTCTGCCCTTCAATTAAAACATACTAGATGGGCAGGATATGGTAAACCAGATGCAATAATTAAGAGAACAGTTTAACTGTTCGTATTGCACATTGCTGTTTGCTACAGCATGGCCATTAAACAAAAGTAAAGCCAAGAAGGGTTGTATGGCCTCATAAAAATTCCATTTGGCTTGGAAATACAGTACCATTTTACATTAATGTTAAACACTCCAAGAGATAATTACACAGCCATGAGTCAACTGTGTCAAATAATTAAATACAGGAAATGGATCGATGAAAAAAAAAGTTTCCTTTCCTTGACTTCAACTCTTTCTAAATAAATAAAAGAAAAAAATATTCACCACCTGCATTAAAGAATTCTCTTTGGAAGCCCCATCTCTTGGGAATTGCAGGTGGCAGCAGGGAAAAGATATTAGTATTANCATTCCACATACACAGGAAACTATTCCCCCTGAGAACTCTAAGACAGTGCAACAGGACCAATTATCTAGGAAGAGTAATTGTATGGCAAATACATCAGGAGATCTCAGAGGGTTGCATAGCATTTGCTAACTTAGATGGGAGATAAATTATTACTTTCTACTGAGGTGATTATGGTAAAGTATTCCTTCGAAATCTAATGAAAGATTTTCTGATTATGAAGCACAGAAACACACACACACACACACATACACACACACACACACACGCACCCCAGTCATTCATTTATGCTGCTGATTATCCTACTGCCAAATAATACACGGTGAGCATTTGTCTGGAAACACATTCATTACTTCACTTTGAAACTTTCATTTCTCCCTCCTTTCTCTTTGCTTCTCTATTCTTTTACTAAAAGAAGACATTTTANTCTAGTCTGTGAATGACAAACTCCTCTGTTTTGGAGTAAGGGAATTGTTGTTGAAATATATATGTGTTTTTTTTTTTTTTTAAGGACAGAGGTATCACTTCTCTTTGACAGCAGGTAGTTAAGTCTATTAAAACATCTTTTCTTCAGGGCTTTTAAAGGTCCTTGAAATGAGAGTAGCTCAGAATTCCCTTGTCTCCAATTAAGTTGTTGAGGGAGAAGCTAACCAGGGTTCTCCTAAGAGTTGGATGTTCAGGGCAAAAACTAGCTGTTAACTTAATGAACCAATCAAAGGAATTTATAAAAAGATATCAGGCATGGGGGAACCAGGAAAGCAACTGAAAGGGAATTAATCAGTTATATGAAAATCAAGAAAGTGAATTAGGTAAAAATCTACTGAACTTCTAAGAAGTGATAATTTCATTTGAATTAAATTTGACCTTAGTTCTGAGGATTTTATAATAAAGAGTTATGTACTCAGTTTCCTGTTGGCTTTAAACCAGGGAGTTAGATCCCAAATCTTAGAGGTTAGAAAAGGTCCTATTCACTCAAATACTGCGGAATTTGTATTTGTAATATATGTATTTTCATTGTTGTCTTTTATGGAATGAACATTTTAATCTAGATTATCAAGTCAACNGTACTAATGAGCCATTTAGAGAAGAGGTCGTAGTGGCACAGGAGGAAGAGGCACTAATGTCACGGATTTCCCAAGTTATGGTGCTATAGGTAATGTGAACTAGTGATACACAGCATATGGTCACTTTTTACAATTCAAATCCATAGAATCAACTGTATTATATTCCCTATGTGTGGCTTTTCCCAATGCCTTATGGCCATTTCTTATAGAGATTATGAACGTGGATCATTACTCCATAGCTATGGTCAATAGCTGTTAGGATTACCATGTAAGAGAATAAAGTAGGACAGTATTGTGGTTTCCCTCTTCATGTTAGTTATGTTTCTTACTCTTTATAGTAGAAATATGGTAGTCCTGTCACTCTTTCTTGATAATTCTTCTATTCTACATATATCCAGAAGTTACTCCATGACTTCTGTCTCCAGGGGTGACATGTGACTCAAATAAAGTCAATTAAAATCCNCCTCATGACTTCACTAAACTCTTAGTTAAACAATAATCCCAGTGCTTTCAGTTAATTTAAAGCACTTCCATCTTGAGGGTATATAACAAGAGCTCGGTAGAGAAAGTGAAGCAGCTTGAAGCTAACTGAATGAGGAAAACCANACAATATCCTAATGATAGCAAGCTTCAGAACCACATTTTAATACAGCTTTTTGTCTTTTAGTGATTTGAGTTAACTGAACCTGTGATCTTTCCCTTTTTGGCTAAGTTTTTGTCATGTTCATTTAAGGATCCCATAGACTCCCAAGACAAGGAATATTATCATAATCTTTGATGCAAAGTTATGTCTTTATAGCTTTCAAAATTACAAATGAGATGAGACTTTTTCTAAGGTTCTCAGTGAATGGTACATGTGGGTAGATAGACATTTATATTTCAGAACATTCCGGAATTTTAACCTTCTCTGGTTTCTTAGACACCTACCTCAGAGTGTTTTGTGATGTATATCTGGGGTAGGCCTATGTCAGGAAATTATATTTCTAAAGTGCTTCCAAGAGCGAGTCAATGGTACTGATAGCTGATAGAATGGGAACAATAATTACACAACAGTATTCACTCTAGAGAANGGAGCCTGTGAACAATTCAAAAGCTTTCCCAGATACTAGCATAGTAATGATAATTAAGGCCAAAGCAGGGGAGGTTCTTGAATTAACTGCCCACTATTACATGAGTTTATTATTGCAGAGACTTTGTAAATTTAGAGCTCTTCAGTCCTCCCCTCTGCATGACATATTACTATACCACATTTCCCTAAGAAGATATCATATAGCTTTCATTAGCTGATATCTTAAGCACTTTATATCAAAGTTGATTACAAGATTTTTTTGATCNAGTTTTGGAAGATTTTTGCTAAAAAAATTCTCTCAGTAAAATTCATCACTACTTCAATAATCATCTACATAATAAGTTAACTCTCTTCTTCATGAGATAGGTTGTTAAATGTTTGAGAGCCTTCCTTTCCTTTTGGGCACCTTGGATTGGTTCTTTCATCAATACTACCTATGTCATTGTTTTCTAGAATGGTTCCATCCTGGTGTCTGCTCTCTGAAGGTGCCATGATTTTTGAATGCTTTCCAAACTGCATGCTTAAGAATACTACTCTTGATGTTGCAATCTGAAGATAGAAAAGCAAAGTAGCAATATTTTTCTTAGACTTGGATTTATTCAATCTAAGAAAAGTTATTAGTTTTGGCAGCTAGTGACAGAGTTCATTTGTTTTGAATTAACTTAACAAATGCTAATTGCTCAAATGCTGTTGGAGTCTTTACTCTAGCTGNNCCTTTAAGAACATTTTTTGATACAATTAGCCTTGCTGGGCTTGTCATTAACTCCCTAATTATCATGTTGTATTACTAGAAGTGGCATGAAGTATTGAAAGATATTGGACATAGAAAGAATGACCATATGGCCTACCAACCAAAATTTTACTCTTTTGAGATTAAAAAGAGGATGCTATTAATAAGTATTCTGATGTAAATAAAAAGGGACTTGGCCAAACTGAATCACTTAGGGAGCTTGCTCCCTAGAAGAATTAGGCCTGATATTGAAGCACTTGTTAATTAACAAGTTTTAATTAGCAAACTGTAGTTCAAAACATGTATACAAATAATACACAGGGTTTTGCANGTTAACTAAAAATAATAGCTGAAACCATGTTTATAACTGATGTTCATCCACTCTTTAGTCTAAAGCAGATGGAAATAAAACCTATCATTGTGAAATNCTTTGTTAACTAACTATGGAGTTTTAAAAATTTGTCAATAGTTAGAATATATCTACTTAGCTGTGGTTTGTTAGTTTCAGTAGAATAATTTTATCATTTTGCCCTCCATTGTGGCCCCTTATGTTTGGTAGGCTGGAAGCTAAAGGATGTCTTTGCTGACAGATTTCTAGGTTGGCTANTCTCCTCTTCTTTGGGGAGAAACGTTCTGTAAGCCAACAGCTCCAGTTTCTAACTAGCTTTTCCAGACACCACTCCCACATTCCCTAGTTTTCTCTTAGGGTGCTCTTTTCTCCTAGGTAAAACAGTCTGGGCAGTTGAGGTCACTGGACAAGAATTTAGTTAATAACCACCAACTGAATGGTGGGCTCCACCCGTGGTCTCCAAGCTAAAGATCTGAAGAATTCCAAATCCTCTCATTCCCTTTGGGTATAAAAAGGGAAAGCTTGCAGGCTCACTGCCAGCCTGTCCTCAACTCAACTCAAGTCTCANCATCCATTTGGGAACAGGCAATTTAAAAACAAAACAAACAGAAAACACAATTCAACCCTTCTTCCAAATAAATTTTGTTAAGTATCAGATTAACAAAAAAGCTCTCATGCTTTTCTTCCTTGTTATTGTTTTCTAACTTTCTGTAGATGTTGCATGTGGTCCATTTCCTGACTTGTAGTGGGAGCCAGGCTCCTGGCTTGAATGAAATTTCAGAGGTAAAAACGAGACAGGTTTTGAAGGTGGGGGACAGGCATGGCTCTGAAGTCCACGTCTCCCATTTTCCTGATTCTGATTGGGATTTTGTGCAAAAATCTCACTAGTTGCAAATACCTTCTGAATACTTTCTTTAAAAGATGAAATTTGTCGGTCATTTTCAAATTAAAATTTATAAAAATATTACATTAAAATATAATGGGTACTATACTGTGAGTAATAGCTCATTTCTGTGACTCTGCTTTGACAGTCTTAGGACATCAAGGAAAGGGAGCAATCTCTGTAATCTGAAATCCCATTTCTGAGGCTGTGGAGATGCAAAGCATGAAAGACTTAAATGTGAGCANTAATGCTCTTATTTTAAAAGCCAAGGGCCTCTCACTGAAGAAGCTGAACAACAGACCGACGAATTCAAATTATTTACTTGTTGATTTATTTTAAGTGCACCAAATGCTTCAGGGCTCCTCAGCTCAAAGGACAAACGCTGCAGGAAACTCAAGCCAGAAGTCGGCCCACTCTGCATGAAGCCAGACCCAAGAGATTTAATCTCATTTACATTTCCCAAAAAGTGAACACAATGGAACCAAATCAGTGTTTTCGGGAACACTCTCTCTCCCTCCCCCACCTCTCTCTCTCTCTCTCTCTCTCTCTCTCTCTCTCTCTCTCTCTCTCTCTCTCACACACACACACACACACACACAGGAGATGCAAAAATCATAGCAACATTCTGAGCATGGTAATTGGCTCCCTTGCTTCCCAGGTCACAGCATCCATGAAATCTAACTGTGAAGAAGGCTCATGCTTTACTTGCTAAACCTTTCATGTATACTTCTCAGGACACATGTGGTACCAAGGGCCCTCCACACTTACAGGAAGAGGCCACTTATTTCATCACTGGCAAAGCTGTACCTAAGACATCTATCTTATGTGAAAAACTGAATAAAACACAGATTATGTCAGATGATGAGAAGTGCTCTAGGTGTCAGCTGAGAGGTCTGTCTCAGGAGGTTATGTGAAGGTTGAAGTTCAAAACATTAATGGAAGGTGATGAGGATGGAGCTTAGATATACACATCTAGATGTGTGATGAGAAGTGCTCTAGGTGTCAGCTGAGAGGTCTGTCTCAGGAGGTTATGTGAAGGTTGAAGTTCAAAACATTAATGGAAGGTGATGAGGATGGAGCTTAGACATGCTTATCATCACCACTCCTCAAATTTACTCCCCAGCCCTCATCATACACATGTAAAGGGAATCTGCATAGACAAAATAAAAACTGGTCTTATGGAACTCTTCATGGCTCAGCTGGATTTTAAGCAATCCACATTACTTAGGAAATAATTAACACATTTTCTCAATTAGACTAGTTGAACCTTCCAAGTTAGAACCATAAACTTGGCAAAGCTCACTGCATGTTTTAGTTTCCCAGTTTGAATGATTCTCTCCTTTGATTACTATTCAGTAATCCTAGTGGTACAGTAAATTATTATAAAACACCATTGTCATTCTAGAATAGAGGATGATTACTAAAAAAACATTGAGTTTCACTAGTTCATTCTATTTTTACTTGCAAAGAGCTCTTTTACTAATTTGTTACATTATTTCTGAANAAAACAACATAGGGTATAGTGTTAGAAAGAGTAATTNTCCAGGATGTCTCTTTCATACTCTCACAATTAATATGATAAAGGGCAAGGATCTATAAGTCAAAAAGAAGGAAAACAATTTTATCTATTGTTTAGTTATTTTGATTATTAGCCAGGTTGTTGCCATGAATGGGTTTTGTAAAGANGAAGCATTAACTGTGAGTATTATTCCTCTCATTCATCAAGTACTTTTTTGATAGATATTAGATTCCAAACATTGTACCCAGTGAAGACAGCTTATAAAGACGAATAAAGTGCAGTTAACACCATGCTGAAAATAGACAATAGTAATGGAGGGAGACACTCAGCTGCAACACCCCTGATGCTGCTGGCATGCTTTGCATGTCCACTAAGACTCAGGTTGTGTTTTTACCTCTAGGAATAAGTTATGGTGTCAACATCTCTGATTAACTAGAATTCAAAAATCCACTAAATAAGGATACACATTAATTATGCCTTTCTAGGTAATGGTAAGTATAATAAGAAAAATAAAGCAATATACGAATATAGAGTAGTAGGTGAATGTTTTATTGTGGTGTTCAGAGCAAAATCTCCAGAGAGATGACTCAGGAAATAGACTATGAATTATTTGAGGGAAGAGCCTATGTAAAAATATGAGCTTGAGTTATTAGCAGAGAGAAAAAATGGCAAGTATGACAAGCTGAATATGGGTGGGACAAGTGCACTGAGCAAACTGATGTAGCCTGCACAGTTAAAGGAAATGGGAGAAAGTTTGTAGAAGAGGTCAGTGTTGAAGGAGTGGCCAGATNACTTGTCATGNAATAAGTGGAAGAGTCAGAGGATAGAATGATGGTACAGTCCTAAGTCATCATACATTGCTAATAGNAATGCATTTTGAGAAATGTATTAGTTGACGTCATCATTGTATGAANAGCCTGGATTGTAGCTNCACAAAGATGACNTTGGTCAATCTTTTTACATGGCCAGCTAATGCAATTGAGNCACAAAAACNACAATATGTNTAACTCTACTGCCCCTGTAATACACCTTCTGGGAAAGGGAGAGTTCGTTTTCTTTAAGAGTATAGCCCCTGATAAATTGACCACACTCTAGTTGAAGGCCATACATCCAAAACTACATAGGTAGCACAAAATAAAATTTCTGCTGGAGAGTTCTAGAATTCTGAGATCTTTTAGGTATTTAAGTTTAATGTTNTGCAGGGAGTAGAACTGAATATCTTGAGCACAAGAAAAACATTATAACTGAAGACATTAAGTGTTTCAAGTTATTGCATGTAGGTAGTTGTTCATGTCATGAGTTTAACTGGGTAATCTAGGGATGGAAAACAGAGAGGCAGCATTGCCTTGTATCAGTGCAAACTATGCCACCAACAAAAAGATTTTCCATCATCAGTAAAGTAGCCTCTAGGCCAGGAAGCAAAGCAAAAGAGTGCTGTAGAATAGAGTTACTGTGGGAAAAGAAGGAAGATGACTGAGAATCAGGTGAGAATGTAGCTCTTCACAGATAGANGCAATCCTGAGTTACTTTATAAGAGAACTTTGGGTGAGTTTGGAGCATAAAACTCCAATTACAATGAGTTTAAAAACAATGTTGGGAGGTATGAAATATATCCACCAAATAGAGAAAGTTCAAGAAATCCTAGAATATGATAAGGAGAGTACTCACTCTCAGGAACAGAGAGAATCAGTGTAGAAATTACTAAGTTTCTAGGTCAGTACTTCTTAAATATTTTGGTTTTAGAACTTTAGACATTTAATTTACTAAAATATTAATTAAAATAAAATTGCCTTACTTTCTCTTTTCCCTTTCATGCCTCCAATCCCTCTCATGTCCACTTTGTGCAACCATTCCAATGGCTCCACTTCCTATCAAATTAGTGGCATCTTTTCATTTGATTATTATTGTCACACACACACACACACACACACATATATATATATATATATACATAAATATAAATATAGCTTCTCAATCTGTCTAATATGGCTTAGAAGTTTATAATTTCAGGGATGACCAATTTATTTAAGATAACTAATAGCTTACAAACCTTAAAGTAGGATTAAAAAGCCTAAAAAATTGAGAAATGTTGGTCCATGTAAGATTATAGCACTTGATGTTTAATTGTAAATTAAATTATAGATAAAATATCAAATTATTTAAAAATCAACCTCCATGTAAATACCTGTTATTGAAAAATAATCATTTCCCCTTGAAAACCAGTGAGAAGAACAGCATTAAATTTATATTATATCCCTTGAATCATTGGCTTCATAGAAAAATTTGGATTCTCATATCTGTCTCTGCATTCAACTTAGTATAAAATGTTGTTTTGGTCAACAATACAAAACAGACCAGGACTCAGGTAGGTACTTGTCATGACAGGCTTCCCTGATAGCAGTAGGCATGCCACATAACCTACCCTTAGAGAATGATTGTGGAACAAGCAAATAATATTTTCATACTTTCATGAAAATTATTCTGGCTTCCTGNACATATAGAAAAGTGGGTTGGGAGTCTCAGAGATTGCTGGACCACACAGAGAGAACCACTGAACATATTTTATGTCCAATGGCATCTGAGTTTTGTTTTGTGTGAAATATGGCTATAACAGAAAAGGTAATGACAACAGTGGCAGGGAGCTGTGAAAAGCTGGAATTATTTTTCTTTTCTTTAAAAAGAATAGCAGTGAGGTTATTAAACCGAGTCTTGGAGGGTGCACCAGCTGTGAGGTTTGCTCACTGGCAATCCTCCTGAATGTTAATCAGAGGTGGAGAGAATCAGGTGGTAGCTGCTCTTCAAAGAGTGTTCNCAATGAATAGTGCTTTCTTGTGATTAGTAATAGATTTTGAAAATTGTTATTTGTCCCTTTCTTTCAGCCGTGAATTATTTTGGGTGTGATAGATGGTAATGTGTTAAAATGCATTAATTTTAATGTGTTTCTTTATTTTTCATGTCATAAAATTAGAGATNGAAGAGCCTTCACGAGTCGTGCAGTCCATCACCCTGGCATAACATCATGGCTCTTTCCAGAAAAGCTTTGTCTGGCTCAGTTTTAAATGAGGAAAGCAATTATACTCACATTANTTCCCTTGGGAAACTATTCCATTTACTGATAGATCTCCATTTTGAAATGTTGCCCAACATGGAGGCCATGTTGGCTGAATGCTATTAATCCTTCCATGGATAAGTCCCATGTGGTGCTCTCCGAGGGAGCCTCACCCACGTTACTCCTCTGGTGAGGGTTCTAGCATGCAGCATGCTGTGGTCCAGGAACTGCCTTATAAACTCTCTCCTATTGCATCATCTGATGAAGAATTTATTATGACATTATTGTCAGATTCCAAGCAAGGACATTTATTAAAAGGGCACTGGGGATTATCACATGTAGAAAATAGGTGAANTAGTGATCTCATCTGGTATGAATTGCTTTCACGCACTGAGAGGAATGAAGTGTGACTGAGCTTTTCAACATCTTACCCAAACAATGGTCACAACTGAGCTTTTGGAGTCAGCCTAGGAGAATGGCTGTCATATGGATAAGTGAATAAACATGTCAGGTGTTTGTGGTAATGAACATGAAATGATTTCATAAACTTTTAAAAACATAGAGCTCACATTCTTCTTTCTGCATTACAAAATCAAGTTGTAAATCTCTAGGGGGTATGCTTTAAAAACAGGATAAAAATTTTTATGCCTTGAGGATATTCATGTGACTTTATGCAAACATTATTTTCTGAAAACATAAAGTCTGAATTCCCAGTTTTTTCATGCCTAGCTGATTGGCTGATGGCTTGAGAGACATTCTGCTTCCCCATTTCTCTTGCATTTANAAATTTGCTTCCATTTACCCTTATAAATCTAGATTATTTTGTCTTCACTTTGAAAGCAGTTTCAACAAATGTCATGATGTAGTCCAGTAAACATTTGCATGTAAAATGATCTCTAAGTTATTTTTAAGAGGCAGATTTTCCTCTTAACGACATAACTTCATGGCTTGTTCAAGTTCAGAGTAAGAAAAAGCAACAAACCAGAAATGGAATTGTTTATTTTGTTATTGCAGTGCATAGCAAACTCAGGTAGAACAGGCATGTTTTCCAACTTTTCTTTTTTTCCTTTCTTCTTTTTCCCTCCTCCGTGGTTTCAGTTGTCTTTTTCCTTTTTTATTTTTTATTCTTTAAAGGAGAGTGTGAAAGTCANTGAAGTGATGATGAGAGACCGGAGTTTGTAAATTTCTTCCTTTCTCTTCCAGACAAAATGAGGCAAAGCAGGTGTTCCACACGCTATTCTAAAAAGCACCCAGTCCCTGAGATCACCTTAAAGGCAAAACAACAGCAAAAACAAAAATAAAAATAGATAAGACAAGAGCTTCCAATGATTGATAGGAGTCCACCTTGCTTAATTTGGAAAGGCAAATAACCCATAACCTCTTTGCAAATAGTATTTCATCATCCCTAGGGGTCAGTTCACTCAAATCCATGGCAAAGCCAATGCTGATACTCTAACTCTGTTGTGCTTAAGCAAACGATTATGTACTTTGCCAGGAAATTAGACAAAGATGCTAAAGTTACTAAGCTGTTAAAGGAATATTTGGATTCTTTGCTTTTTTCAGGTAAGTGAAGCCCTTAACTCCACTAGAGTTGCAGCTAGTTGATGCTTGCTTTGTATAGCCCTCTGTGAACATCAGAGTAGACTGCAGTTATCCTAGACTGCTGGTTGTGGGTCCTACATTTTAACAGCTAGTTAGTTCCTTTAGTCCTCTGTGTCCCAGGGCTACTGAATGTAGCATTAGTAACCACCTTCCTAGGTTGCAGAGATGATGATGAAATGTGGTAACACACATAAAGCCTTCAAACAGTATTTGGCAAACAATGAAGGCATAGAAAGTGCTGTTATCAAGCTTATTATCATGTCTGGAGGAAATTTATGTCTTCTAGCTGTGTTTTCCCATCAATTATATCATCAAGTACTATTCAAATAACTTATTAGCATCCCATGACCTTTATATTCCTGGAAATGTGGCTTTTAGAAAAAAAAGAAAAATCCTAATGTGGTCTATCATTTTAAAGTGCTATCTTGGGGTTCCTGGCAGGATTAAGAGGCATATACTTC